>JABUQX010014051.1:0-18587 GCA_015478945.1 Trachelipus rathkii
TTATATTAATATATATATATATATATATTTATATATTTTATATATAGGACCTCTTCTGTTTTACGACTCGTCAGTTTTGAATTTTTGTTTTGTTTTTTGGTTTTATTAATATATGTTTCTAAGTATATGATCCTAATAATCAATTTAAGTTGTAACGGAACATGATTCAAAAATAATATAGGACCTTTTACGTTTAACTATACAACTCCGTCAGTTTAATTTTTTTTTTTTTTTTTTTTTTTTTTTTTTTTTTACTAAAGTGAATACTCCAAGGTGTAAACCGCAAAGATGGCAAGGAGTCGGGGTCTCTCGGCCTTTCCGGGGGAACTTAAATCATGGGATAGGACTTATTTCCCGCCGGGGGTATACCGGAGACCACAGGAGAGGGAGGGTACTCTCGGAACCTCCCGCTCTTTTTGTATTTAGGGTGTGATCGCGGGGTTCGCTTTTTCCAAGCCCTCCCTACGGGTATTGGAAAACGTCCTCCCTTTCTTGTCTCCTCCGTCTGGTTACTCGAGCCCCCTAAATTTTTTTTTTTATTTTTATTTCTTATTGCCAGTTATTTTATGATATCTAGTAAATATATAATTTTTTAACTATATTTTATTATAAAGGACATCAAGTTATATCCCTGTATATCCAAAAATATGTAATTTATGGTTTTTCTGTAAGTGTCGTACTTTAAGAGATATTTCATATAATTTATTGAATTATAATTAAATTGTTGTTTTTTGTTTTTTTTTTAATTATCATTTTGTGTTCAATGTTTAGTCTTAAAATTATTTCAGAAGAATCATAATTACATCATATTTCAAGTTTAAAATTAAAATGGACAATAGTACATATTTAAAAGTTATTGATTAACTAAATATAACTGTAAAATATAATCATAAAATATGTTGATAATTTGGCTTGTCATTAACATTATTTGTAAGACTTGTGTCATCGCTTGCAGTAAACCATTATAAGTATTAATTTATAAGACACAAATGTTATTAAATAAAATTATATTACCGATATTATACACAAAAATACTTTCAAGTTAAATACAATATAATATTATATTTTTATTTTAATATTATTTATTATAATTATCATTACTATATTTATTTTACATATATTGTAATTATTATTATTTAATATTACGCCGGCGGGTTCATGTTTAGTATAATATCTTCTGTAGAGATGTTGTTTTTATTATTATATGAGTTAATGAGTTATAATGAAAATATAATGAATTAAGTTAATAAATATTTATATTATATATATTTATTAGTTATATTATATATGTTATTTTTTAAAAATATATATATAATATTTAATGAGAACCTTATGAGTCCATTGGTCGTCATGAATGAAAATTGTTTGTTTTTAGTTTTTTACTCTTTTTTTATTCTTATCTAATATTAGTTAGTATGATTTGATTATCTTGCAATTTAAATTAAGTGTCTGTAAAATGAGAATAGAACTAAATATTTAGAGAACTTCTCTTAACAAGTTATTGACTATTAAATGATAATGCATGATAAACGTGTTCTTTATTTTTATTGAGCTTTATGAATACATATGAAAACGGGATTTAAGATGCATAATTTATTCGTTGAAAGAATTTTTTAAGGTAACGTAAAAAATAAATTTTCTATTGGATAAAATATTTCTGTGAAGAATTTTTGATTAATTTTCTTTTTTTTTCATTTATATTAGATTTTCTATGAGTGCATACTTACAAATAATAAATCATAACCTTGAAACTTAGAGGGGCTAGTAACCGCAACTCCAACTGAATATGGATTCGATCCTGACAAAACCAAGCTTTATATGATTTCCATTATATTCTAACTAATTGAAGATCGACTGAATGGCTAGTAAAATTTCGATCTAACGACATGGATCTACTTTGCTTCTTATTTCAGGGTAAAGGTAATATTGCTCACTTACTTTAGAAAATATATCCTGAGAATGCACACCATTCTGATTTTTTTTGTAAAGTAAATATTTTTTTGGTGGAATATTTATTGCCAGACGACGTGTTTTTTTTATTGCCCCGTTTATAATTGAAATTCCAAATAAAATTTATGGGAACGTGTGTTGAGCGTTCTTGTGTCTTTGAAGAGCGATTAGGTTAGGGTCATGGTTGTTCTATTTCTTGCCTGTAACTGTTTTGAAATATATTTTTTTAATTGTGTCACTTCTATGAGAGAAACAGAGAAGAGATATTTAGTACTGTTGAGTGGAACTTAAATTATGAGTAATAATGAAAGATGACAGAGAAAATGTCGAATGAAAATTGTAAAATATATATTGAAATTTAGTATAACACAAATTTTTTTTTTTTTCGACTACCACACACTAATTCGTTAAAGCTGAATGGGCATAAATTTAAATAACATAATCCCAAGAAGTTTTTTCCGAGCGCATCGTTAACTTCTATTTTTTACATTCCTATATGTAGTCTTAGCTATGATTGAAGAAACAAGCCAAGACCAAGAAATATACAGTATGAACTTCATAAAAGCAATATTATTATCATGCAAGGAATGTAAGAGGTAACACCTAAAGTGCCATAACAGTTCGATAACTTCACAATAACTCTAACATAATCTAAAAGTATAACACTACACCATATGCCTTCTTTTACGCTTTTTTACCTCATTTTCATCACTCATCTTTAGTATACATCTTTATTTCATGCATAGAGGATAAACTGTTTCGAAATTTTTTTATCCCAATCAGCCCGTTCGCGTGTGCTCGTTAAAGTAAATTTGTCCATATCATAATAAATATTATAATTATTTTATATATATATATATTATTTTATATGTATATTTATTATTTTTAATAATATATATTATTTTTTATTATGATAATTATATTATATATATATATATTATATAAAATATAATATTTATTATATATTTATGTATTATATTATTAATGTATATTATAAATATTGTTATATATTATATTTATATTATTATTAATATAAGTATATATTTATATTATTATTTTATATAAATATATATATATAAAAATATATATAGTATTTATTATTATTTATTATTGAATTTATTTATATATGAGTGATAATTTTTTTATATTATTAAAAACAACATGCAAAAAAAAGGTAGATTTTCTATTATATTTCCAAAATATTATATGTAAGATATAAATATAGTAGTATCATAGTATATATAATATATTAGCAATACCAAAATAACATAATAATAGAATTTTTGTTGTAGATTATTATATCATAGTAAATATAGTTAAAAATATTTATTAAGATGTGATTTTGGGTTGTAGTTAGTAGAATTATATATTTATTTCAGAAAGTTATTATTTTTATCGACTATAGTTTGATTTATCATCATATTATAAAAAATGTAATTTTCTAGATTGAGATTAAAATGTTTTTTATAAGTGATTATTAAAAAAAACAAAATCAATTTTGATAGAAAGTATTATATTTAGAAGAAAGTTAGTACATATAATATAATTATGTAGAACTAATGAATAGCAGTGGTATTTTTATATAAAAAAAAAAAAAAAAAAATTTTTTTATAATCACATATGACTTCTAGAGAATGTCTTTGGTCGTGGTACTAAATATTTAGAATCGTGCAACATTTTTTAAGCGGTTTTGCGAAGTTATTATTTAATTTTTTTTATTTTAAACTAATGGAATCCCAAGGGTATAATATTCCGCATCGATAGACAAGGAGGTCGGGGTCTCTCTGTGTCTACCGGTGTAATCGTACATAGGTGTAGTTGTTACTTATTTCCCTCCTCCTTCGGTTGGTAGGGTCTTTCCGGAACCCACAACGCTCTTTGAGTATTTTTGTGGTGTTCCGGTGGGGTTTCCTTCCGCCCTTCTTCCTCATACGTGGGTATGGAAAACGTTCCTTCCTGTGTTTCCCGTCGGCTCGAGCCCTCCTACTTGGCTGCTGTGTTAAAATAACTTTAATAATATAATTTATGTATTATTTAATCTACGGCCAAGTAAGGGAGGACAATCGAGCACCAGACAAGAGGGGGGGAACAGAGGTGGTGGTACGTTTTTTCCATACCCCGTAGGTGGAGAGGAGTGAAGAACCCCCTGCGTATACACCACATATATTACCTAAGAGCGGGTGGTTACCGGGACCCTCCAACCGGAGGAGGGGTAAAATAGTCACCTATCCATGTCGTAATCCTCCGGAAGGACACGAGAGACCCAGACTCCTGCTATCGGTGCGGTTATATTCCCTTGTGGATCACATTTATTTAAAAAAAAAATATAAAAAACTAAATATATAACTTCGCTAAATTCATTATATAAATATGGTTGCATCGGTCTTAAAAGTACTCAAACAGACAAGCAATGCGTCTACTAGGAAAGTATTATATAAAAAATTAAAAAAATAAAATTATTAAAAATACATTTGCTTTTCTCACTAAATATATTAATTTAACATATATTTAATTTATTTGTAAATCTTTTCTTTCTAAATATTCATGAACTCTATTAAGCACTGCAAGAGTTTTTTCCCTTCCTTTATGTGTAACCTTCACTCATATATATTTAATATAAAGATAAATTATATATATTAAATCCATATTATTTATTATATATATACCCTATATTATTTTATTATTTATTATACTATTATCAATACCTATATAATATATATAATAATTAATATATAGGAAAAGTAGTAGTTTTATTTATTATATAATTATTATATATTATATATATATATATGGTACATTGACTGGATGACCCGTAAACTTGAGTAGTTTTTTTTATGTTGAATAAAGCTTAAAAATGCGATGTATTAGAATGACCGAAGGATCCCATTTCGGTGGTGAGCTCAGATTCTTTCCCCTTTTTATTAATTAGATATATATAAAAATATGTACTAACAGGCTTTCGAATTGTGTATTAGTTATTAATTATTTATTACTTAGGTAACGAATTTTCGTTTCATAAAATAAAATGATACGTTTATTATTAAAATTAAATGAATAAAATACATTTTATAACAATAACTATAAAAAGGCAAAATAATCAGAAATAAGATGCCAGGAGAATTATCTGAATAATGTATGACATACTTACAGGAATAACCAACTATTACTATATTTGGAATTGTAGCTTATAATGCTTATTAACTGTGAATGTAAAAAAAAAAAAAATATTAAAAAAAAAAAAAAAAAAAAAAAAAAAAAAACTCGAAATAATTAGACACTTACATAAAAAAATAAATTACATATTTGGAATTCGCGTATAAGGTTATTATATGCAAAGTCGTTATATGATTTTAAAACTAACGAATACCCAAGGGTAGACCCCATTGATGCAGGAGTCGAGGTCTCTCGGCCTCTTAGGTGGCGACGAGGGGGGACTTCTCACCCCCCATCTGACCCCTCATTCGGGCCTCGAGCTCCCCTAATTTATTGGATAATTATATTCCCTTGAACTTCAATTTTTATGGGGGTCTTCGATGCTTTTGATGGGTTGGGTGACATGAGGTGGAGGGACGTAAAACGACTTTACATTTAATTAGCTTTTTAAACTGGTCTTATTTTAAATATGTAATTATGTGTTTTCCTTTAATTGTTAGACTTTTCGAAGTTTTTTTTTATCTTCTTGAATTTTTTTGACATTTTGTCCAAAGAAACATTTGATCGTCTAGGTTACAAATATGCATTTTGGTTTTCCTGTACCAAGTGTCATCACCAATTTCCGAGATAATTCTCCCTCGGCCACCTTTTCTGCGAATTATGCCCTTGAAAAAAAATAAATAGTACTCTAAAGTAGGCCGAGTTCTTTAATTAAATGTTACTAAAATCGTACAAATGTATTTTTTTGTTATCGCTCCTTTACCTTGACTCTCTCTCTCTCTCTTCGTGTTCGTCTCTCTCTCTCTCATTCTTTCTCTCTCTCTCCCGTTATATCTCTCTCTTTCTTCTCTTTCTCTCTCTTCTCGTTTCCTTCTCTTCTTCATCTCTCTTCTCCTTCTCTTTTCTCGTACGTTGGTCATTCTCTGCCCCAAATAATATAATTAAAGGGAGAACTTTTATTTTCTTCTTCTCTCTCTCTTCTCTCTCTCTTCCTCTTTCTCTCTTGCGGGGTCTCTCATACTCTCATCTCTCTATAATAAATTATATTATATGTATATATCATTATAATGGATTAATATTTGTAAAATCGATAAAAAAATAAATACGGTGTATTAATATAAATTGAGTGAAGAACAAAATTTGCAGTTATATGATTTATTATTTTATAAATATATCTATAGAAAATATATTATTTTTTTATTTTATAGATTTTTAACTACTATACTTAACCATACATATTTTTCCTTTTAACAAATGGACACATTTAATTTTGTAAAAATAAGTTTTCATATTAATAAAAAAAAATGACTTTTCATTATTTTTTTAACATCTAATTTAATAAATTATGCCTTAAACATGAAAAATTTAAACCAAAATTTTAAATACTTCAACGCAATTTAAAATTTTATGACTAAGAAAACGCGGGTAACATTCATTTCAGAGAGGAGAGAGAGAGGTATATATATGGTAGGTATATTTAAGATTGAATTATTTCCTACCATTGTTTATTTTGTCTTTATATATATATATTTTTTATTATATTTATTATTATTATATTTATTTTATATTTTTATATATTTATTATTACTTATCATTTTTATTATATTTATTTATTTTTTATATTATATATTATATCTTTTATTTTATAATATTTATATTATTTATTTTAATTATTTTGTTTTTAATTTTTATTTTTTATATTATTAGTATTTTTTTAATTAATATTTATTATTATTTTTATTTTTATATTTTATTATATTTATTTTATATATATTTATATTCATATTTATTATTTTTTTATTATTATTTATTTATATAATTATTTAATTTTATTAACTATTTATTTATCATTATTTATATATATATTTGAATATATATTTGATATACATATCGTTTATTGAAATTTGAAGCTATTCATTGTCATAACTGTCAAAGTTGGCCAGTATCTCGTTTTAACGGTATTTCCATTTGAAAACAATGGTAGTCCTATTTCGGCTGCGAAAATAGAACCATTGTTATTAAGCGTGTTGGGGAATAAATGCCTTCGTGTTATTGCAATGCAAATGACCACAAAGAATGGATGAAAAGTTGCTTCACACCGAAACAATAAGGCAAGATAGGCTTTGACTAAAATAATTCATTTTCTGTGAAGTTTAGAAAGGTAGCCATTTATAAATGATTATAAATGACTCCGCGTGGAGCTTTTAAAATGGACGTGAAAAACAAATAATGTAATACGAAAAATTTCTTTGAAATTTATTACACCTTTTTATTTAACTACGAAAGTTTCTCTCTCTCTCTCTCTCTCTCTCTCTCTCTCTCTCTCTCTCTCTCTCTCTCTCTCTCTCTCTCTCCTCTCTCTCTCTCTCTCTCTCTCTCTCTCTCTCTCTCTCTCTCTCTCTCACTGAGTTGCATATCCACAGTTTCAAAATTATTAGAAAATAATTATCTATTTGAGTGGTTGGTGTTCAAGACAATTTATGAGCATAAAAGGCAGAAGAAAGAATTGATAGTGTAAACAAAAAAAACGGGAGGGAAAAAAAGAATGAATAAAAATACTTAAATAAGGAAGGATAGGCGAGGATGTTATCATATGCGAAGGAAGACTTATTTGTCCCTATAGGAAAATAAAATTAAATTAAAATGTACAGTAAATCAATAGAATTTTTAAAATAAAAGAGGATAAAACACATAGCATTTTTATCTTGTTTTTCAATTTTAGAATTGAAGCTTGACAACGTAATTAGTACTTTCGTTTTCTGACGTATGACTTATAAACTATTTGGCATGTAAGCAGTAATCTCACTTGGTTTATAAGCCATATCTCAAATAGGAAGAAACGGTTACAAACCACAGTTCCAAATGTTTCATAAACGTTGGGTCGAGAGTAGGAGAAGCGAAACATTTACTGCAGATCATCATGTAATGCTGCCTAACCTGCCTTGATGTTTTGATGACTGAGTTGTCATTGGATCGATTCTCTCTCTCTCTCTCTCTCTCTCTCTCTCTCTCTCTCTCTCTCTCTCTCTCTCTCTCTCTCTCTCTCTCGGAAAAGATTTTCGCGAGGTACCCAAAAAATATCTGGTACTTTTTTTCAGGAAATCTGCAAATAACGGTACGATTTGTTGGAGAAATTTAAATGCGGGGTAAAATTAAAAAAAAAAACAAGTCCTTTCGTGATTTATTTAAGTAAGAAGCCACACACACACACACACAACCACACCACACCCACACACACACAACACCACACACACCACAACACACACACACACACACACAACACACACCACACACCACACACACACACACACACATGATATTATATATTAATATATATATATATATAATATATATATTATATATAATATATTATATATATATATATTAATATATATATATATATATATATATATATTATAGTATATTATAATAAACTATAATTATATATTATATATAGATATATATATATATATATATATATATATATATATAATATCATATATATTATATATATATTAATTATATAGATATATATATATATTATTATATATATATGCGTCAGCGTTTCGATTAGCCGTCATGTGTATCTTAAAAACTATAATGCTACGCTAAAAAGGAATACATTTTTGGAATCAGGTAAAATTTTAGTTATGAAACACTTTAAAAGAAAAATAAAAAAACAATCTGTTTTAAAAAAAAGTGAATAAAATGTAGAATAGTAATTTTAAAACATGTTAATGTAACGTTAACCGTTACGTTCGCCTGTAATGTTGGGTGATGTTTTAAAACGAAAGAATTACCCAAGGGTGGACCGCATGAGATGGCAGGATCAGGTCTCTTGGCTTCGGGAAACGACGGGGCTATGTAGTATTATTTCCCCCCCTCCGGGTAGGGTCTCCGGAACCCCAGCTCTTTGGCATTATTGGGTGTCGCGGGGGTTCCCCGCCCCTCCCCTACGGGGTATGGAAAACGTCCCCCCCTGTGTTCCCCGTCGGCTCGAAGCCCCCTCTGGCTATATATATATATATATAGATATATATATATATATATATATATATATATAGATATATATATATATTATAGATATATTATAATATATAATATATATAAGTATTATTTATTTAAAACTGAGAGAGGTTTAGCGATTCAGACCCCGTTACAAATGAACTGTTTTTAAAGATGCCAGATGTTTGATAGAATTTTTCAATTAGTCACAAACATATTAATTGTAGTTATTACTCATTTATTTCATTAATTTACTTATTTAATAATTATTCATAACTAAAAGTTTACGCTGGGATTCCAAAAAATGTATTCTTTTTACTGTGAATTAATAGTTTTAAGATACATATGACGGCTAATCGAACGCTGGCCTATATATATATTATTTATATATATATATATATATATATATATATATATATATATAATATATATATATATATATATATATATATATAATATATATATATATATATATATATATATATTATATATATATATATATATATATAATATATAAATATATATATATATATATATATATATATATCAAATTTCGATAATAATCCGGATTTTTTCAGTTCTGACATATTTTAATTACATTTTCATAATCTTCAAATCCTATATTATCTACCAAACAAATCCATGAGTCCTCAACTTATTAATTTAAAGTTTAGTAAACCTAAAACCTTCGATATCTACCAAACTAATCTATGAGTTCTCTATTTTATTATAACTTAATTAAAATTTTAGTTGCACTATCAAAGACTTTTTATCTAATCTCTTTTTCACTATCTTTTTCAACAACTATATATACTGCAATTTTTGCTCCTCTTCTTCATTCTTGCTCCTGCGACCTAAAATATCCTTCCAGATTGGTAAGAGTTTTACACTTGTTTTTATTTACTATATAAGTAACAATGTTTTTTTTGACAAATAAAAATAACATGATTTTAAAGTATAGTTGCGTCCTTAAAATTTTAATATGACGTATTTCTTTTAAAGCGACATTTCTAGAAAAAGTTAATCACAAAATTAAAGTGCGTCAATATATTTTTAACTTCTAAGAAACAACTTTTGTTTTACTCAAAGTGATTGACAATATCATTACAATTTTTTAAAAATTTTTTAATAATCTTAAAATATTAATTGCGACAACTAAAATTTTATTGTTTTATTTTTCTCTTAAAATAATAAGAACGTACTCTTTAAAATTGTTGCAAAAGATTTGCTATACGTTCGACCACTAATTTATTATTGTCAGGATTATTATAAATATTATTCTTAAGTGCCAATACTAATTAAAATCGTAAGTTTTTTAGCTATCTTAAAGTGTTCACCATTTTTTTTAATATTACGTTATTATTATGTATTATATATTAATGATTATTATTCATTATTATTATTATTATATTTATTATTATTATATTATTATCTATTATTATATTATTATATTATTATTATATGTATTATTATTATTATATTATTATTATATATTAATTATTATTATTTATAATTATTATTATTATTCATTAATTATTTTTCATTATGATTATTATTATTATTGATTATTATTATTTTTTTTTCTTAGTAATAATATTTCTATTATTATTATTAATTATTATTATTAATTATTATTATTATTATTATTATTATTATTATTATTATTATTATTATTATTATTATTATTATTATTATTATTATTATTATTATTATTATTATTATTATTATTATTTTTATATATTTATTATTATTTTTATTATTATTATTATTATTTGTTATTAAAGACTTAAAGATCTTTAAGATTTTTAAAGATTTTTATAGTCATTATTTAGAAGTACTTTCCCTTTGTACATTTTATGAATCTTTGTAAATTTTCAGCCATGTTATTATTTTTCAAACTTTCAATCCTTTTGTAGCATTTAGTTAATATTCAAACCTCTAGACTGAGTGCTTTTTATAAATATTATATATTTTTTTATGTTATTTTGCCTCCTTATTTTGAGCACATATATCGTTTATTGACTATGTATTAGCATTTGATTTTAATTGTGTTTTGCTTTTTTTAGGCCTTCTTTAGCTCTGTAAACCGTTTGGATCTTTTGGTCGATATAATAAAAGAGTCAGATGCAATACCAGACTTTATTTCACACTGACAAAGAAATAAGAAAAGTGGCTATCAGAGCCACCGAACAAGACGAGCAACAAAGAAGGTCAATCAAGAAGGAGTGGATAAATTTTAAAAGAAGTGCCACACAACTGCGTCAGGTTAGAGCTTCAAGCTCATATTTTTAAATGTTAGGAAATTTTTAATTTTTTTTCTTAATAATGGCAGGTGATGATACAACTCCCCCCTCCCTCTCTGATGACTCAGACCATAGCAACTATAACACAAGATTACTTTTAATTGGGAGCATTAATGGTAAATGGGAAGGTCCATCAATAAGAGCAATGGAAAACCAACGTGATGGAAAACATCACTTTGAAACATTGCCAAACAGAGACAACAAAGCTGGTTCAAACTATGGCACAGATATCGAATGACTCCAATACTGAGATCAAACAAATTTTAGATGCACATCCTGACATTTTCAACCAAAGTACACTGAAGGACTTCTTCGCTACTCTGCAGGAATTCATTTATCCTGACGAACCTCTAAACCTCTCTCATGCCATGTCTAGGATCCAAACTTTCAAATGGAACGAATCCCAATCTCTCTCCTCGGCAACATTAAGTCTGAACAGACTTTACGCAGAATTTTTTGATACTCTGGCCAAAATCTATTCCAACTCTCAACCTTCAACTAAAACCATAAATGCTTGACATTCTCTCGCATATAATCCCAGATACCAGAGAAGCCTGAAAAACTAAAAAGGAACTATAAGAATTTATATGATTATGAACTCCCTATTTCTGCGCAGGTAAATAAATTCCTCCGGAAATCTGAGGGCAGATTAAACGACCTCCAAAGACAAAAACTTCCAGTCGCCATTGTCAATTTCAACAAACCTGTCAATCAAGATACTAAACAAAAGAATTATGTTCAAAGGCAAGAAGCCCTGAGGCCCCCTCATTCTTTTAGGAACCAACAATCATACCAAACTCAACAGAAAAATGCACGGAAACAATCCACGGCTCCGCAACAGCAAGCCCAGTCATGCTTTAATTGTGAGAGATTTCTGCATTCCACTGGGGAATGCCCCTTCAACGAATTCTCTCGTCATTGCAACCAAGCGCACAGACTAGGATCAACAAGCAATTGCAGAAATTCAAATTGGAACCCCAATGACAGAAACGGCTTTAAGATAAAAGCACCAATCACACCAGCTATTAAGCAAGCAATTATGAACAGATCCTGGAAAGGAGCAGTAATTTTACGCCGAAACTATACTGGTATACGCCAGAGGGAGAAACATCAACCTCAGCAATTACAAACCAACCAGCTCCTTCGAAAAAAAGGTTCCTCATAACCACCAAAGAGCTTCTTTTACCCATATGGCTCAACCACATGAAGAAGAAGATGAGACCCTATACTACTACTACGATGCAAGGAAGAATATAATTATGAGGATGAGGTCACAACATATGGTACAAAAAACTATTAGAAGAGAGAGGTCGAACCCCCTCCCAGGTTGACCCTCTTCAACGTCCCTTCTCTTTTCCCCGGAGAGATGGTTACGCTGGCAATTTCCTTCATCAGATTTCCAATGTTCGCATCTCTCCATCAGGTGTAAGCGATGACTGTTTCACTGTTGACATTGAAACAAACAACCATAGGCCCATAGGTATGATAAACATTTAAAGTTAGGTTCAAATGACGTAGAGCTAAGCACTCTAAATGATAGTAATGATAATGACGATGGAAATGATAATGATGCTACTGCCACTTCAAAATCCACTGCAGAAAACTATAGCATGTGTTTCATAAATCATTCTTTGCATGCACCCTCCCTCCAACTCAACCTAGGTATAAGGCCCTAACCCTAAATATGCTCTTGCACAATCCTCCCCTCCTTCATCCTTCATTCTGAGCCCTCTCAACCCATTTCTTTCTGCACCACAACCTTCAGCACCCGTTGTAAATGATAATAACGTTTCACATGTTCTTGCAACATTCACCGCTCCTGCATCTGACACTTCGAGCTCTCTCAACCCATTTCTTCATACGCCTTCGCTTACCTCTCAACCAGTAGAAATTACTGCCACAAAATATGCTCCTACAGCATCCTCCACTCCCGCATTCTATCTTATGAGCCCCCTCAATCCTTCTCTTCCTATACCAGCGTTTGACCCAAACCCAGTAGACACTAAGGTTTCTTCTCACGCTCTTACAACATCCCAATAATCTATATATAGTATGAATTCTCTCAACCCCTTTCTTCCCATACTATCGCTTAACCCACACCCAGTGGAAACTACTATTTCTTCACATGCTCAATCACCATCCTCTAGTCCCATAAACCATACTAGGAGTTCTCCCAACCCTTTTCTACCTCCCTTACCGCTTACTTTTCAACTTGTGGACTACGCTACGTCTTTACATGTTCTACCTGCATCCACTATCCCCGCAACCCACACTATGGATTCTCACAACCTCTTCTTTCTACACCACAACCTACTTCGCACCTGGCAGATAGTGAGATCCCTACCCACACGCTGACAGCATCCGCTATCCATATATCCAATACTATATACTCCCACATCACTTCACCGCCTATTCACTTCCCTTAAATCTGTGGGACATATTCGAACCTATAAATGCATTACCAGCACCTGCTACTCTAGCAGAAGAAAACACGATTTCTTCCAACCCTTTTAATACACTAAACAATGCCACCCCGGTTTTGAACGACGTCTCTCGTCCTATATATGGGGGACAACTCCCAATACCTCACACCTCCAATACCTCTCCTCAACTTTCTCAAACTATCGGTGTTTCGCCATAAGAAATAACCCTATCTTCTACTTTCATAAATGATAGTCAAATCCTCCACACCAATTCACATGAAAATCATCCATTAATTGGACCAGTATACTTTCTAGAGACAGACATAGAGTATGTGAACATGATTTTACATTACAAACAATGCTTAATCGACAGCGGATCGAACAAGTCTCTTTGTAAAGAATCCTTTATAGTGGAACTACAAAATACATTTAACATTGAAATTACCCTAAAACACTCTCCTATCACTCTAAAATCTATTACTGGTTCAAATTTCAACAATTAGGTATGGTAATCTTAAACATGAACCTACAAGGCATACTAATACCAATAAACTTTAAAGTAATAGCCGATGATCTCTGTGGCTTTACTTCTCTATTCCTCTTAGAAACTAATTTTCTTAATAATCCTAAAGTAAATTTCCAAACGCACGAAAACAGAATTTGGTAAAATCTGACACTACTGATATTGCTATACCTTTAACACACCACTACCCTAACAATAAGAGAATACCCAGCATACACTCTAATCTCACAGAAACTCTCCCGCTCTACTCAAACGAAATTCGCAAAACAAATAATCTTTTAAAAGACACAGACACTTATTACAACCTGGCTATTATAAACGATACGGAATTAACCCCTTATTCGAAAACCACTCTCTTAGTGAAGACATCTTCAACAGCACACACCTATCCTCTGACAATATAATTCTTAATATTGAGAAAACTTCTATAAGCAAAATCATTAAACAGGCAGCTAATGATACTTTGTTAAGAACATACAGGAAAAGAGAAGATAAAACCGGAAAAAGATAGAATGACTATGGATAACAGAAGAAATAAGAAAAGAAATAAAAAAGGAGAGAAATTAACAGGAAAAGACAAAATGAAGCATACCATGCCAGATATGTTCTCCGGAAGGAGTATAAAGAACAGAGAACAAAAGTGCATAAGCTTATAACACAAGAAATAACAAAATATGATAAAAAATTTAAAGATGAAATAAAATCTGATAAAAATAATAAATTATGGAAGAACATAAGCTTAAAGGAGCAGATTGAACCATGAAGGAGACTAAACTACATTACAAAAATGGTGAGTTACTACAAAGGGATAAAATAGGAAAAGAAATAACTAGATTTTGGAATACCATATATTGTAAATATGAAAACAGGATTGCAGAAGAGTGGAACTATAACTCAAAGGAGGAATATATTAGACTTAAAGAGCAAAGATACCAACGGATACAAAGTGGGGTACGTTAATTTCTGATGCATTTGAGAGATATGGACATGGCAATAAGAGTAAAAAATTCCATAAAACCCATGAATAAACCAGTCATAACCACCGATAAAGTCAGAAGGTGCGTAAAAAAGCTCAAAAGGAAGAAGGCTCCAGGGACAGATGGTCTAAAGCCAGAATTATATAAGATATTAATCAGAAGTGAACAGTGTATACAGGTTCTCACAAATTGTATCAATAAAGAACTAACAAAGGAACACAAACCGACATCATGGAAAACATCTTAAACAAGTATGATAGAGATAAAGAGGAATCCAACTGTAAATGATTTAAGGCCTATCACATTAACCGACACATCCTACAAGCAATTTAGTAACAAAAGTAAAAATGAATCTGAAGAACACATTAATATTGCGATAAATAAATGAAATTAATTCGTATTAAATAAAAGAAATTGAGAATTAATCTTTTAGAGTTTTTGAAGTCGGTTTCGAACCAGTTTTCCACGGAATTGGAATATTGTTTCCCGATGTACCGGCTGATGTGCGGAATACAAATTTAATGACCTAGTGAGGTGAAAGTAAGTAGGGAATCACTGATAAGAGTTCTAAAAACATACAAGGCCCACCA
This sequence comes from Trachelipus rathkii, assembly GCA_015478945.1. NCBI lineage: Eukaryota > Metazoa > Arthropoda > Malacostraca > Isopoda > Trachelipodidae > Trachelipus > Trachelipus rathkii. The sequence continues at coordinate 15,925 of JABUQX010014051.1, forward strand.
TGAAATAATAAGTGCCATTGCACAAGTATATACAGAAGACAAAACCTACATTAAGTTGAGATGTGAAATATAAAATGTAGAGATAGAAGTTACTAGTGGAATAAGCAAGGGTGTAGCAGGGTCTATTACATTATTCAAATTTGTTACTTACAAAATAATTAAGGAATTGGAGAAAGAAAAGGGATTCAATAATGGTTCTGTACAAATAAACAGTATTCTTTGCTGATGATGGCCTGATCTTAGCAGAAACATTAAACGATGCAGCTGCAAGTATTAGGACACTACTGCAGATAAGTGGGGAATGTGGTCTAGAAATAAACAAAGAGAAAAGCAATGTATTGATTTTTAATATGGAACAACCAACAATAGAAATTGAAGGAACAAAATAAAAAAATGAAAATAACCTAGTCTTATATATAAACTATGAAAAATGTATGTTTAAGGTTCAGAAGCTACATATCATAAATAAGGCCCACACCTTTGGTTAGCCAAAGAGGTTCAGTCATCAAGAAGAGCTGCAACAAACTGGTGGCTTATGGGAAGAGGATACTGGGAAAAGAGTGCTGGCGATTCCCGGCAATTGTAGGTGTGAGTCCAATGGTAATGGGTGTTTCACTAAACAGAAATAGAATAAAGTTGCAAACTAATTGAGAGAAGGGCACCAGTCTACGGGTAAGGATATAGATTGGACTTTTGCCACCCTACCTGCAGCTTCTGTGAGGTGAGTAAGATGTGTTGAGCGATGCGATCAGATTGCGGGAGAAAGATAATAACACAATGTAAAATCTATGAAAGTCATTATCATGAGCAAAGAAAGAAGTCTTAAAGCATTCGATTACTTGACGAAAGTGTAGAAGCAGGAATGTAAAAAATGGTGTGGAAGACTGCACCTACATGGAACAAAGTAATATTGTTGACATATGTGAGCGAGATAGAAATGCGTTAAAATCAAGAAGTGACTCGTCGAAAAAGTAAAACTTGGAATCCTACGGTCGAAGAAAAAAAGATAGGAAACAAAGAAGAGGTCGTTACAAAGTGTACCGAAGATGGAAAGGAGAATGAAGAAAACTCAGATTACGACAACTCCTTCTACTCAGTGATACTTTTCAGAGCCAGATCCAATACTTTAAACCAGAATATGAAGGTCTTAGAAGTAACTCCATTGAACTTCAAAAGACCGCATGCAGAAGACCTAAACCAGGTTGTTGGGAGATAACTATTTGAACTTCACAACATAGAAGAAGTTAAATATAACAATATTGAAAATGATTAATCTAACAAATAAAAATAGACTTGCTAATAATTTTAAATAAAAACAATTACATTAAATGAGAAATTAAAATTAAAAATTATAAAACAAATTGTAAATTTTTCCAAATATAATAATAATAATAATAATAATAATAATAATAATAATAATAATAATAATAATAATAATAATAATAATAATAATAATAATAATAATAATAATAATAATAATAATAATAATAATAATAATAATAATTTTAATGGTAAAAAAATCGTAACTTATATTAATATTTATAGTGTTAAGAATTAATGGTGGTAGAGCTAGAGCCACTGGTAATGTTGAGAAAGGTGCTATTATTGATAAGGTAAATAAATATTCTATAAATAATGCATCAAAATTTTAATAATCGAATAGTTGTCCTGGTTTCATTGTCATAGTGATATTTACAGTGATATTTATAATAATAAGGTGACGTTGGTAGTGCTGAAGCCACTAGAGGTTGTTGTATAGTGTTACTAAAATTGATAATTATTCTTTTATGAGTACATTCATATAATAGCAATCAAATAATCTATAATCTTGGTTATATTGCTATTTAACAATTGTATTAATGGTATGTTTTAAAATTAATGTCTTGGTATTAAATGTCCTATGCTACCTCATATAAATGAAATGCTTGTAAATTAGAATTATCACATAACGTTTGCAATATTTTTCTATAGCTATAATCCATATAATTGATAATCTATATAATTTGCATCATTTTTACATTTTTATATATTTACTTTATTTTCTATACAATATATAAAGTTACATACATAATTATATACATTCTATATATTATATACAAATATACATTATATGCATAATTATATACATAATTATAATACATAATAATTATATGCAAAATTATATACATTCTACATAATTATATAAGCTACATAATATCATCATAATATAGATAATTTCAGTATTTGTATATTTTCTTTCTCTATTTTTTTCTCTTTCTCTTTCTCTATTTATATTTTTTTAAATTTTTTATATATACAATTTAACAGGAATTTTAGGAAAGTGCATGTACTCCTTTTACTATATTAATTTTTATTAATATATATATATATATATATATATTATACTTATTATTGTTATATCACAATTTTTGTCTTTTTTATTAATTTTTATTTGTATGCTTATATTATTTTAATTTTTATTTTAATTTTTTTAAATTTTTAATTTTTTAATTTTTTTTTTAATTTTACAATATTTTTCTTGTTTTATTTATACACTATCTTTTCATGTTCAATTCTATATCATTAATTTGTGGTTTAAATTTAATATGTATACTTTTCCATGCATTATATTGTTTTATTTCTTTGTTTTGTTTTTATTATTTAAATTATTTACTATATAATCT
>JABUQX010014052.1:0-17500 GCA_015478945.1 Trachelipus rathkii
AGGGAAAAGCCATCGAAGGTGGGGGGGCTGGGATGGAGGGCAAGGGGAGACGGAAAAGAAGGGGGGAGAATGACAGAGTGAGAAGTTAAGTGACAAGGTAATAAAAGGATAAGTATCTATTAGCACTCGCAAGTAAATCAGTTGAATTGAACAAGTTGAAACTGAACAAATCTGGGAGCAAATGAAGAAGCAGTTGTTAGCTAGTGCAAGGAAGTATGTGGATGTGCTAGAATAGGAAGTAAGAATGTTAACAGTGTTGGTGGACATGAAGAGGTGATGCAAACAGTTAAAAGTAAAAGAAGCATGGTTAAATGTACTAAAGCTCAATGATGAAGTTTCAAAGAAAGATGTTTGGAATTTAATGTAAGTGAGGAAAAAAAGAAATACTAAAAGGTGCGATATGTAGGAGAAAAGAAGAGGTAAATGAGCAGTTTGGAAGGGAGATGAATAAGTTTGGAAGGAATAAGAAGCTCTTCTGGAAGGAAGCGCGAAAGGTTAAGAATGAGAAATAGGAAGGGGAACCTGCTTAGTAATAATGAATAGGGATGGTGTTTTTTGAGGATGATATAAGGAGGAGGTAATCTGGGTGAGAGTGAAGTTGAAGAATGTTAAATCTGTAGATATAGGATGAAATTAATGGTGATGATGATCAAGAGCGGAGGCGAGATGGATGGTTGTTGGGATCTTGCAAGTGTGTAATAGGCGGTTTATGTAGGGTATGCGTTCCGAGGGATTGGAGGAGAGCAGTAATAGTAACCTTATATACAAGGTAGGGAGATACGGGAACTGGTAGGAATTTATATGGCGGAAATTCTAGTTTATTCTGAGTGTTATAGGGTAAATATAGCTGGTAATTTAGTCGAGACAGTAGCTGGTCAAGTGACTGAAGGACCTGATTGGTGGAAGACAAGGTACGTTTAGGATGTGTGATATCAAGAGATCTCTCCTAACATTGAAGATGAATGACTGGGAAAAGAGGGGGATATGAAGAATAAATTGTATTTAGGTTTTAATGGATTTGCAACAGGCCTATGATTGGATTACATAGGGAAGCTCTATGGCAGGTGTTAGTGATATATGGTGTTGGTGGTAAGTTTGTGAATGGAATTAAATGTATGTATCTTCCCTACATGGAATCAAAAGTAAATATCCTCCCTACAACACAAGAAAAACTAATTCCCCTATAGTTCCTGACAGTGTCCCTTAGGCCTTACCCCTTGAATAGGGTAGTATACTGCCCTCGCTCCCAATCCTTGTTCCCGGAAATAAAAAAAAACCTAAATACAATTTATAAACTTTGTTAACTCCAATCCATCAATCCATCAATACATCAATTCCATTCCATACCGTGTAGATTTACTATTCCTTAACTTTCTTACTCTACTTATTATTTCCTCCCTACTAATTACCTCATCCCAAAGATAATTATTTCTTCTTGCACTGTCAAACCCACACACATTCACTTTCACCTCTTATTACGTTGCCAGTGTTATCCAGATTTTTAAAGTATTCCTCGCACACTCTCCTCTTAATTCATTTCATGCAGTCACGAAAGAGCAAACAATTCGTATTCCATAATTTCTATGGAGATTTCCTCTACTCTCATTCTTATATTTTATGCGTCCTTCAGGAAGAGCTTCTATTCCTTGTAGTCCCATTCATTCCTCCTTTCAAGTGTTCATATACCTCATTTTTTTCTCCTATGTTGCAACTGTTAGTCTTCCTTTTTTCCTCCTTTTTTTTATTATTTCAAACACAAAGTTAATGTTAACTTTTATTTTACTCTTTAGTACATTTCCACCCCCCATCTTTTTTTTTTTTTCTTTTTTTTTTTTTTCTTTTTTTTACTTTTAAACGCACTTGCATGATTGCACTCACCTCTTTCATTCCACCAACTTACTGTTGCGATTCGTACTTCCTAATTCCAGTCACATCATCAATTTCTTCTTTTGGACTACTGGTAACTAAAGGCTTCCTCATCTTTCGTGGCAGATTCTTTTACAGTTCTCAGTAATTCACATTCAACTGAAGTTATGGTAAACGTTCTTACATACTGTTACTTTATACCTTGTCGACTCTAACATGTCTGCTCTAGTTTTCTTCCACATCTCTTCCTTCCTTCCGTTGACCTTATCTTCCTTTCTTCGCCGTCCAAACACCCCACATAAAGGGCTTGATCTGGGTCATCTTAAAACCCAACGGCATAATGATCCAATAAGCCGCAATTCGCCCCTTACCCCCTCACTATTAGATGGCGATCACAAATACTTCAACATCTTCAACACAAAAATCAAGCCATAACTTTTCACATTATACCATCTCTACCTCAACAACCTTATGTAAAGTTATGAATGACTTTATAGGATGTTTGACCAAAGGTAATAACTTGCACATATACAGTCTCCCTTCACGAAATTCAATCTCCTTCCTACATTACTCATCGCGTTCTCACGCCAGCCCAAGGTTACTGTTATATCCATACCTTTTATGATCATGCCATCCACCATCTTAAGGTCCATCCAACACAACAATCTAAAACTGCTTACTGCACCCCATCCAAAACCTCTTCAGATTATCCCAGAAAATTGGCATCTCTTCAGCAATCGCCTCTCCGAGATGGACCAAATAGTGTGTAGCAATATCCATTGACGCTGGTTCATGATAATATTTACTTATTAGGAATATTTCTAGTGACTCGTTCTAGTCACAAACAAAGTCCAACCATATGCTCTGGTGCCCAGCAGGTGGCCCCCCCCATTTTTTTTTCGGAAAATCCCGTAACAAAAAAGACTCATGTTTCTCCTCTATCCGCCCCTCATTCCTCTCACTCTGGCGCAGCAACACACACACACACAGCACAACACCTCACCACCACACCACTCGTCTTGTGCACTTCCTTTCGATCTTCACTTTCAACTCACAGTAATCAATCAATTTTTCCTTTTGCTAAATACATCCATCAACGCACCCCGTCTCTCTCTGCCTCATCATTCGTTCTGCTGACTTTCCATGTACGCATACGATGGATATACTGATTTCTGCAGAGGCCCTCACAGTTGCATAAGCATAACTTAGCAAGGAAAGAGAATTGTTATTCAGGTGCAGCCGAACTTAGCGCTTAGAGTAGACTACATCAACGGTTGGCTGCTCGACTTATATCGTGCACTCTTTTTAGTAACTACTGTCGTATCTAGGGGATCGAGCACACGATGGGCTGGAGGGACTTATCGTGCAGGGGTAGCTTGCTGAATTAGGATGGATCGACCAGTATGTTAGTATACACAGTTGGATGATTAAGAGCTATATGTCATTCCCGATGCAGAATTGTGCTACACTGATCAGCAGCTTCGCAGTAACCTAACAATGTGTCACGGGGTTATAGTTGGTTAATTAAGTATATTACAGGTAACTTAGGAAGATATGGAAATATATATAATTAATATATATAGTATATATATATATATATAGTATCGATATGAGTTAGGTAATATAGTATATATATACTTTAGTATATTAATATATATATATATAATATATATATATATTATATAGTCATAAATTAAGTTATATATATTCGAAGCAAAATGTATATATTTGTTGTAAATATTTAACTTTTTCTTTTTTTTTTCAATCCAGTGTGGAAAGAAACGCTCATAAAGTTGCGCACACACTAAGCATCTGCATTCAATCACTTGGCTCAGAGCTGTATGCAGGTGGGAATGTTGCTTCCTATGTCCCAGATTTATGGATGATATATTTCAATGTTCAGTAAGTGAATTAAATATTACTCTTGGAATCTTTTTAACATGTTTTTTTTTTTACTCAGACTAAGGTATTTGCTTTTCACATATTAAGTCTTTGGGTATTTACATAATAAAATGTATTTTTTTTAGTGATGCACGGCGGAGATGCGTCGGCATAGCTTTTTTTTTACAACAATTGGCTCCAGCATAGACTCTTATTAACTCCGACGTCGCTGGGTTCAGAGTTGTGTTAGCCTTAATCAATTAATTACTTTTTAATAAAACAATTTAAATTTTATTAACGGCATGAAAGGAGCCAAAATAAGTAAAATTAATTCTGCATATATAGACTTTATTTAGAAATAATTAGAAATAATAAAAAAAAATGATTTATGAAATTTAATTAATTTAATTATATTCCATGGGGCTTAGAGACAATCGTGGAAGAAAGCTTAAATAAAGTTATGAACTAAAAATTACCACCTTTTGTAACTTTTAATAAGGTAAAAAAATGTAAGTTGAGAAATAAAGAAAGAGAACTGAAAACGTATATATATGATATTATATATATATATAGTAACAGTATATATTATATATTATAATTATTTATATATATATATATATAATGATAATATATATGATAGTATCGTATATATTATATAATATTTATATGATATAATAACTATTATAGTATATTATAATATTATATACAATTATATATATATATATAGTATATTATATATTATGTATAGTATTAATATTTTATAGTAATATATATATATATGATATAAATATATAGATTTATATATTAATTCAACAAAAATTTCTCGATCAAACCATTATTACCTACACGATAGAGAGAGAGAACAAATCTTTAGCCGTCCACAATTTTTTCTTCAAATAAATGGGGAGGGACTAACCTCTCAATAAATACAGACCCCGCCTAGTGATTTAACATTTAGGATACCACTCATTAGCGAGCACATGATCTTTGACCGTTCACCTTCACATTAACAACAACATTTAGATCCTAGATAGCCACACATAAATTAAACGCTTTGGGAAGCATTAATCTAGAGAGCGTGAATGTCATAACAAAGACGCAGTAAGTATGTAGTAAGCCAGAGCAATCCTTCACTCCTTTCTTAACAACTAGATGCAATCTATCTCGCTTTTGGTCCCTAATGATCTAATTTAAGTACTAAACAGTTGAGATATTGGGGTCGGGTGAAAGTGGAGAGAAATAAGATTAGGGTTGACAATAATATCCTGTGTTCTGTCTCCTGCACAAAGGATGTGGTAGCACATGGATTCAGCTTCAAGCTCTCAGGGTCGATGGAAGCCCACCAGTGGACACACGTTACGACATGCCTAAGCTATAAACACTAACATTCTCCAATATTAAGAAGGAATTCTTATTCTTGGCATTATCACGTAGTGTCATGAGAGATTCGCGATGCGATCCCTCGTGGGAGGTAGCGTAGAAGGTTTGAACTCCGTGTTGCTAATCCAAGAGATCTCTTCTAAATTCAGAGAGGAAATAAATCTATGATTCTGTGCTGGCTCTAGATGTTAATTTCGTATCTGCTTCTTAAGCGACTCATATGGAGCTTGCTCTGACAAACAGAGTTATCCTGTAGTTGAAAGAATGAGTGAGGTATATTAAGAGTGTCGCTCTCTCTATTAAATACTGGCTCATGTTTTGGCTAAACAGACAGTTTATTAGGATATCTCTCAACTCTCTTGTACTATCGTTCTGCGATAAGAGATGCGTTTGGAAGAGTTTTTATTATGTGTGGGGGTGATATGGATGATTGAGTACATACCTGATTTAGTTGGTTAGTCAATGGTGTGCTTCGTCACTCATCATCTACAGCACTCCGTAACTTTGCTGTATTTTCATCTGAATCTGGTAAGTCATATCACCTCACAGCTGATTTGTTAGATTCTAGGCAATACAATTCTTATTTTCAGGTTTCTGAATTGTACGGCGCAGATGTGTTCGGGGAGGGATCTTAAATACAGGGACAGGTGTGGGAGCGAGGTTTATGCTGTCGTTTTCTGAGATGATATGAGACTATGTCAAATAATTGCGCCTGCTCCCTCCTCATCATATGTGTTCCGTAGACTTCTCTATAATACTGATATTTATATTATTTCTCTGAATCTATCGAGATAAACTCCTTCTTGTGTCAGTTCCATTCTTACTGTATATTTTATAATGCCTTGCTCTTCTGTGTGCTATAGATTTAATTTTTTTCTTGATTCGCCTCACAGACGATTCAGAGACAAACAATCTTCAATAGAATAATATTGTCTCACGTGTGAGTAACTGAGCCATTACTCCTGTTAGTTCATTAGTGGATTCTTTGCCAACTAAAATGTTGAGTTACTGAGCATATTCTCTGCGCTTTTTTCATGCGTTTTGGAAGCGCATCTTTATTATAAAAAGCCTTAGGTCGTGTTCAATTCATAATAGTGCTTTTCTATAACCATCCATTATTCTTGTCTGTATTTGTCGTCTTTTTGAGTGATTTTATCTAAACATCGCAAGTCATTTCAGTTCATCTATCGTTGTGGCTATCTGTTTTAATATTTCTCATTGTTTATCATGTTCAACTGAATCAAATTTTTACTATAAGACGAGGTGATAAAGCTTTCAGTTAGGAATTAAATTGGCTGGTCTGAAGAGTATTCTCATCTTTTTGCTTCGAAACCCTGGTCTACAACTTAACCTGGCCTTTACAATACTTTTATTTCCTTCTTTTCATTTTTTTCTGTCTCAACAAGCAAGAAGTTCTTAATCAAAACGTGTCTTTGACTTCTTTCCTTAGATTGGTAAAAGTAAATTTTAAAATACGATCTTCTATTTTGAATTTATAACTGTTTAGTTTTACATAGACTTTAATATTTATAACTATCTAATATTAGTATCTATTTCATATATATATATATATATATATATTATATATATTAAAATTAACTATCTATATATTAGGGGGAGTCTATATATAATATATATTAGTATTAATCAATAAGTTGCCAATTAATAAAGTTTAATATGTATCATATATATATTTAGTTCTTTTGGCGATTCATCACAGTCTAGATCAGCTGATTGTTTACAGGTACGGACACGATTACTCAATTATGGTGATTATAGTACTACTGTGATTCTATCTCCCTAGGCTGTATTATGTACTTGACAGGATTATTATGGCAATAATAGGCAAGGATACATTCTTGCCTGATTAGTCGGATCTGATAATATTCATTATGTATTTATGTAGTTATTACTTTAATATTATGCTTTTATTTAGTTCAGGTTTCATATAATTATTTTATATATTAAATACTGGTTATATGAAAACTTAATATATTATATATATAATTCTGTGATATAGTTCTAACGTAATAAAGGCTCTGAGTTCGCCCCGATCGCTCGAAGCTCGTAGGGAGAATGCAACTCTCGCTCCGCAGTGACTTTAATAGGTGTAGCTATACTTCTGTGATATCTAGATTAGTGGGAACCTATGTTTGGTATTATAATATATTAGCAGAGATTATATCGTTTATTATAAACATATATTATACCTCAGTCAATTGGTATCTACGGTGACATATTATCTTATTAGGCTACATGTGAATATCCTAACTTATTATATATTTAATTATGATATACATAATCCTATTGTATACATTTTTTTTGTAAATATAATATTATAAGAAGTAGAACTTAGAAAATCAAATCTTGATATTTGATCCGAATTATGTATTATATATCTAATAATATAATTTATATATATATATTATATTCACGGTAGCTCAGTTAACTTGTATAACACATATTAATAATTATATATGTATAGTAAATATAATAATTGAATGATATTAATACGTGTGTGATGGGTCTCACGGCAGTACTTTTTATAGGATAGTAATACATTTGAGTTTATTGACTTAACCCTTAATGAGTCAGTTCTTATTGACTCTATATAGTCTGAGCATAGACATTGGCTAAGTTCACTATAATATATAAATAAAGTGTAGGACGACTGAGAGTTTATTATAGTATGTACGTATTATACTAAAATTATTTTTATTCTGTGAATATTTGATACTAAACTAGCAAAAGGTAGTACGTAAGGTATATTATATAAACTGAAACTTGCTGTAACGGTCTTCGTTATCTACGGCTTTACAAGATGGGAATAAAGGCAATAGGAGAATGTCGAAGGGGAGCTACAGGGAAATGCGTAGCAGTGTGGATGGACTTAGTAAGTATGTCGCGGAGGAGAGGATGATATCAATCTACTGAACATGCTTATAGGGAGCGTGCAGGTACACGGCGACGAACCGTAGCTGCTGTGTAAGGATAATCTGATATTGTCGAAGTAAGAATTTCAACTGGTGATGCTCTCCGGAGCGCAACACGAGCAGATTAGATAAATAATCCTCGGGGTGGGCGAGGGTATAGAAGCGTGAACGGCATTGAACTGGTGATTCCAGTGGTCTGTCGATCGATGATAATAACGGTACTAATACGTTATATATTACCTATAGTGCTATATATTATTATTAATATATTATAATATATATTATTATTATATATATACTATCAGTGTTAAGTTACGTATATAATATATATTAATTAGTATTAATAATATATATAATAGTATAATTAAATAATATATATATAATATATTATATATATATATATTTAATTATCTAATATTAATCCATAAATGAATAAAATAATATTTTAAGTTATAGAGAGTCGAATCTTTCAAATAATATCATCATTAGGTAGATATATGACACTAATTTATTTATTATATTTTTATTAGATTTATTAATTCAGGTAGGCATCGTTACATTATTGAGTGTTAATAAATATATTTGAATTGATTATAGATGTTCTATTTAGGTATGGTCATCACTAGGAAAAATACCTTGTAAATAAAAAATTGAGACAGATAAACATATAATACAGTAAGTAAAATTTGATATGAAGTTACGCTTATTAGATGTTATAAGGATGATATATAACGGGTACAGATGCTGTGTCTATAGTATGGTAGCTCGCACTTGGTCTGTGCCAAAGTGTAATCAATACTAATCATTTACATCATCTGATATCGCTTGGCAAAGGTTTAATAGTAGCATAATTCTGTTCTCCAGGATCGCTCCCTCATGGGAGGAGATTATCTGGGATCAACGCCTATTATTCCGTTGATGTCATAGCCTAGAGGGCGGTAAATAATTTGTGCAAAGATACTGCTCAGTACAATGAATATTTATTAAAAGTCCCTTACGTTGCAGACAATGAAAGATTTTGTGTTTTCGGGATGTCTCTGAAGAAGTTAGAAAATAGCTTCAATTATGATGAAGGGAGAAGAGGAAAAGTATATTGAGATTATTAGATTAAGAAGTGTATGAAAAATGAGTACTGATTCACGAGAAGATGCAAATTATGAGTACGTCTGGGTGTGTTGATGTTGTTATAGTCCGTGTAGATGTCGATGATGGTTGGTTTCGAATTTTTAGTTAGGTATTTAGCTGTTAGATATGGGGGAGGAGATAGTATAGAGGAAGATGAGCTAGCGCGAGAGTGAGCGAGAGCATCGAGCATATAGTGTTCAGATACAATCCGACCGCAGGCTTTAGGTAGGTATGGAGGTAGGCGAGCTTGTTGAGACACGCACGTGTATCCCTGTATGGTATGCGTGTAGAGAGACTCACCTCAGTATAAGCAGATTGTTTTTTTTATTGTATGTGGTATTCAGAGATTATTTATAGTAATTAAGATATAGGACCCAAGATAATTGAGCGATAGTGAGTACTTATGACAAATGATGGAGTGGTGATAGATTGACTAGTCTACGCGCGGGTAAGGATGTAGATATATAATAACTATTGGATACATTTAAGAGAGACCATATTAGATAGTTGGTTCGGTGGAGATGTGAATAGGACTAGAAATTTGCATAATGTAATGATGATGAGAGAAGTCGTTCGCGCGCTGGATATCCTAAACTGCAAAGTTTGTAGATAAAAGACGGTATGTGTATAATACAGGTTAACCTTGGGGTGGCGTGAGGAGAATGAGAATGGAGGTAGGAAGGAGGATTATTTTGTGAAGGAGAGTATATGTGCAAGTATTACCTTTGTCAGAGGGACATTCTTAGTCATTGCATATTTAGCTAAGTTGTTGTAGGGTAGATGATGGTATTTAATGTGAAAAGTAAGGTTGAAGTTGTGCTTGAACGATGTTGAAGTCATTGTTTGTGAATGCTTACTCTGTGAGGGGGTTGGGGATGGATGTATGGTTGTTAGAGGCCCCCGCATTATTGCGTTGTTTTAAGTACAGATAAAGTTAGGTGGGGGTCTGTCTTTTCGGTACATTTGAGAGAGAAGAAGAGGTAGAGGAAGGAAGGAGGAATGGGAAGGAACTCAGAGAGCACAGTTAAGCTGAAACAAGGTATAAGAGATAAGTATAGTTAAAGAGAAGAGAGGGTCTTACAATAAATCGAGGTTGTAATGTGTGATATTAGAAGAAACTGAAAAAGATCTGAGCACGAAAATGAGGGAAGCTTTGTTGTAGTGGCCAAAAGAAGAAAAGTGGATGTGTTGGAGTAGGATAAGGTAGTACGAATGTCAACAAGTGGAAGGCTGGGTGGCGCGCTGAATGACAGAAGGGTGATGCAATGCATGGCAAGTGGCTTTAAGAAGTAAAAAAAAAAAAAAAGAAGAGGAAGAACAGGAAAAAAAAAGATGTGGGTTGAATGTTACTAAGAGTCAATCGCATGAGAAGGTTCAGCGTTGATACCCGATAATATGCAAAGTGTGTTTGGAAATGGAGATAAAGGAACATAGGGAGGAAAGAAAGAAGATAAAAGTTGCATAGCTATGAGAAAAAAAATGGGTTATGAACAGCTTTGAAATGGAGATGAATTAGGAGATGACTAGTACAGAGGAATAGGAAGCTCTTCTGGAAGGAAGCGCAATTGGTTAAGAATGAGAGTAGAGGGAATCTCCATAGAATATTGAATAGAGATGTGTGCTTTTGCGATTATATATAAACTGATGAAATTGAGGAGAGTGTGGGGAAAATAGCTTTAAAAATCTGGTATACACTGGCAGAATGAAGAGGTAACGTGAATGTTGTGGTGGTTTAGACAGTGCAGAAGAAATAATTATCTTTGGGATGAGGTAAGTTAGTGGAGGAATTAATATTAGTGTGTAGTAAGAAATTGTTTTAAGTGATATATAAATTCTATCAGGATGGATGGAATTACTGGTGATTGGTTGGATTTGGAATTTGTGTAACAAAGCTTTTATGATGGGTATAGGTTTCGTAAGGATTGGAGGAGGGCAAGTAATACTACCCTTATACAAGGGTAAGGGGCCTAAAGGGAAACTGTAGGAACTATAGGCGGAATTAGTTTCTTGTGTTGTCAGGGAGGATATTTACAATTTGATGCCTGTAGGGAAGCATACATGACATGTTAATTAACCTTCTATACAAAACTTACCACCAACACCATATTACTAACACCTACCACACTTGCCACAGAGCTTTCCCCTATTAATCCAATAATACGCCTGTTGCAATCCATAAAACCTAATAAAACCAAAAAACAGATGTTTATTTCTTCTTCTCCCTCATATGTTTCCCAGTCACATCTCACTTCAGTGAGAGTGTCGTTAAGATTTGAAACTAAATAGTGTCGCATTACAGCGGTAGTCCATAAAGTACGGGGATAAGCTCCGATGCCTGTCGGTTCTTCACTCGAATCAGGGTCCGTTCGAGGTGATTCTCTAACGTTTGATCTGCGATCATCTGTTCGACGGAGAACATACGGTACCGCCCACGGGCTCCACGGGCGCACCCACAGCATAGTATATCTATCCTATAGACACTCATAAACTAATGTCGCCCTATAATTCCTACAGTTCTCCCGTATCTCCTTATCCCTTATACTAGGTTACTATTTACTAAGGGCTCATCCTCCAATCCCTCGGAACCCTACCCTCCATAAACGTCCTTATTACCAAGCTTGCAAATCCAATCAACCACCCATCTCGCCTCCGTCTTGATCATTCACCAGTAAATTTTCATTCCCTTATTATGCCCCTGTTTAAAACAGATTTGATAAGGATTGCATTTCCCAACCTTTCTCCTCTAACCCATCTCTCCTCTTTTACATTTCCGTAACAGTTCCCAACCCCATCCTAAATCACTTGAATGTCTAACGGTTCCTTTCTTGCTCAATTCTTCCTCTTATCGCTCTTGTATCATTCCAGCGGCTCCTTTTCCCTCTACTTCTTCAAAGAATCTTCTCCTCTTTCGAGGGAGATGTCAGTCATAAATTTTGCCTGTGTTAGTAATTTCTTTTTTCTCCTTAACCCATAAAGTTCCAAACATCGTTTTTCTTTTGAAAAAGCACGTTATATCAAAGTATCGTGGCAGCTTTAGAGGAAAATAGCATATTTCACCGATGCTTCTTTTTGTACTTTATAACCGTTATAGTTGATGCATTAAACTCGTCCAAACAATCGGGGTAAATTTCTTTTAGCTGTCTTCTTAGCACATCGCAGAGATCAGCAGTCTCTGTGCCTAGGACTAAACGAAAGTCTGCTAATCCATTACATGTCTTAGATCTCTCGAGATTTTATGGGTATGCAGCTTTCTGTTAGACACATTGAGTGAACAGTTCAATTTTAGTCCGAACGCGATCGGTTTAGATTCTAGGAAGTATTAGTACATTGGGCGGACGCTGGCTAATAGGAGTATCTCTATCCTTAAATTAGCCTATGTTCACTTGACCTTCTCACTCTTATATCTACCGCAAATTATCGATTCCGTTATCACACTTCTTTCTCCATGGACAGAGGCCTCCGGCACAACTTTGAACGCTATGGTGTTACATAGAAAACAAGAAATATCATGAGGGTGGAGACTGCAGAGACATATATGATGGACTAGTAGGTTCCTGCCATAATTATTGAATTGTATGCCGATTGTATGAATACACAGTGCACTCGAATGTTGAATGTTGAAGTCAAATGTTGAACGTTGAACATGGATAACTTTATCTTCTCTCATTCTTCGACCAACAGGGATAAATCAGGAGTCATGGACTGTTTGATCGATTCTATCCGCAGAAAAATATCTCTGTCCTATCATTAACCGAAACATATCGTCAGGCTATACTCATTATGAGACTACGGATTCTAATGTTCGTTTAAGAGCAAGTATTACAATACACTGACATACCTCTCTCTGACAGATGAAGTGCAAGTATCCTTCTTACCATTCTCAATTTTCTTCCAGACACCCTCATAACCCGTCAGTGTCTGTGAAATATTGTGTTCGGAGTTCACGTGTTATACATCTCTTTATTTATTCTCTCTGGTAGCATAGGTGCCATCCAAAAACTACCAAGGAGTATCAGGATTCTTACAAGCTGTAGTTTGAGGGATACTCTCATTTTCAATCAATGATGGCAACGAGCTGCTCATGTTCAGGACGTTCACCGACCTTTCCAAATACATCTAATTCTGATCTTATGCGCAGAAAATCGTGCGCTCTGCTTCAACAATTTCCCTCAGATGGATCATACCACTACCATACACAACCACACCTACATCACACAATATCGATTATATATAAATGTATATATATAATTATATAGTAGTATTTAGAGATATAAGTATATATAGTATATATATGATATATAACATATATATATATATATATATAGGACTAAGATAAAGCTGGCTGCTGTCGGACCAGTTAGACCTAGGGGGTAAACTAGCTAGTATATATAATATTTATATATATTATATAATTATATATATATATAATTATATAATATATATATATATACTATATATATATATATATAATATAATATTAATATAATATATATATGAGTAATAACGGGCATCGTTTTTGATATTTGGGATCCGCGGAGTATTAGGTAATACTATATATATATAGAGGTCTTTTAAGGGCGTCGAGACCGTATATATATAATAAGTATAATCATATTTATGTGCTACTAAAATTCTGGCGGTTGATCATTGCAAAAAACAAGAATCAAAGCAAGAATCAATACCTGCGGGTCACAAAGTGAAATACCACCCACTCGTTTAAAAGATCGTGCAGTTACTGTATTTTTTCTCCGCTTCCGTGATATTTCTCTCTGTATGTTTCTTGCAGGAAAGGAGTCAAATAATGGACTATATTTTATGGTTATTATACAGTGAAAGCGTTAAAGGTCCGATCATCTTGGTGCTCATTGGCATTAATGCCCTTTTGCTTGCTCGTGCTGCCAAGATGAAGAATAGAGTAGATCAGTGACTCTGAATGACCTCTAATAACATGAAGTAAATGAATGTCGTCGAGTTGTGGCGGGTATTGGCTATGATAATTTATAATGAGTGTGTGAATTGTGAATGGCAAAGAGATATTTGGCAACTGCTAGAATGACATTAGCTAAGAAACTTTAGCTGTATGGCGGCAGAAACTTCTGCTTGCACTGGGATAGGAGCAAATGCCACGCGTTATTCCTCTTAATGATAGTTATGACGTGCCAGAATGATATACTGGTTCTCAGATTTTCGAATTAAAAGTGTTCATCCGCTTGTCCAATTCTCATTCGCCGATGTCCGATTAAAAATTTACAGATTCTTCCACTTTCTCAAGACTGCCGACTTCCTCTGACTTCCATCAGTCCATCACTATATGAAATTACTATAATAAACCTGATCTATTATATCGATGAAGATCTATTTAAAAGTTAAGAGTATTGGAAGTATTTATTCCTTTAAAATAGCACAATAAAGAGACATTAAAGAATTGAAACTCAATTGAACAAAAGAGAAACAGAATACTTGCGTACCCAGCCCTTATCTGCAGGGAGCGTGGGAATGGTAATGATGAAAGAGAAATTAATGAGAAATGTAAGATATTATGAAACTTGGTGACTAAATATTGTAAATATTTTTACATCAACATAAAATTCAAAAACTTACGTAAAAGCAGCATTTCTTAGGGCATAATTTTATATTTGTATGATCAGGAGAAGCGCAATACAGGCAATGAGGAATTCTTGGACATGAATTCACACTATGGCCAAAATCTTTACATCGGGTGCAACGGACTTCATAATAACGTCTATTTTTCTTTTTAGGCCATAAATAATCTTGAGCACAAACTTTCCATAACCGAGGATTTTCTGAAAATAATATTTTAAAAGAATTATACAAATACAGTTCTGGGATTAGACACAAGAAATCTTTAAGACTATGATACCGGTATGAGCTCTGATAAAAATTGAGGAGGATTTTCTAATTTTTCAAAAGACGAATGTTGGAAGTGATCATTTGCCATACACTATCTTAAGTCCTTACGATCTACTGTGGTACCTTCTGTTCATTCTGTAACTTAATTTCACTTATGAAGGAATGAAAAAATAAAAGAAAACAGATTGTGATTAGGGTGCCTTTGTAATCAAAATAAACTCACACCTGCTTCTCAAAGTGATCACATGGGATGGTCAAATAAAAGTGTGAGAAACAATAAAATATATATATATATATATATATATATATATATATATATATATATATATATATATATATATATATATATATATATAATATATAATATATATATAATATATATATATATAATCTATATATTATATATAATGTATATATAAATTAATAAATATATATATAGTGAAGTTATATTATAGTAATTAATATATATAGTAATACCATATATTACATATATATAGTATAATTAATATAGTTTATGAAGTATATACTATATATATATCTATATATAAATAGATATATTATAAGTATTATAGGTAAGGATATATATATAGTATATAATGATATATCATATATATATATATAATATATAAATGTAGTGATATATATTATATATATTATATATAGATTTGAGTTCTGTTGGTAGGTAAAATCTGAGAAGTTTGAGAGGATTGGTAGAGAGATTTGGCAGAGGTGTGTAGAAGGAAGAGGGTTTGAAAGTAAATAGATTAGAGTAAGGTATGGTTGTGATTGAGAAGACAGTCCTCAGTGTGGAGTTTTGTTAGATGGTGAGCAGCTTTGTATTACTGAGTTTAAATTATTTTTAGGGTATGTGTTTGGATGAGAAAGGGAACCGGATGGATGCACAGATGTTACGTAGGAAGTGTGAATGGCAAAAGGAGGTTGCTGGGTGCAATTCAATCGTTGGTGATGTAAAGGGACTACGTTTGGGTGCGCTAGGGGAGTGCACAGGGTCTTGTTGTTACTTGTGTTATTGTATAGGTAGTGAGACTAATGGTCTGGAATAAGAAGTATAGATCTTAAAGTTCAATGTGTTCAGATGGACAATCTTTAGGGGAGTGCTAGGTGGGAGACAGAGTGCAAATTGAGGAAATGAACGTATTAAGAGCGATGGCGTGGTGCTGAGAGAATAAAAGAAAGTATGTTGAGAATGGTTTGGGTATGTGGAAAAGGATGAATGGTAATCGGCTTGGTTTAGGACGGATGTATAAGGTGGGCAGAGTGTGGCGGGAACACGACTGCTGGGAGACAGAGAAGAGTGGATTTGGAGTTCGGGTGAACGAATGTCCTGAAGAGAGAAATTGGAGTTTTGGCAGAGGCGGAGAATAAAGGTGAATAATAAGGAGTGAGTGGCAAAAGGGTTTTGTTGGGGGGCATGGTTTGTAGCCCACTATTTACACATGAACTTCATTAACGAAATTTGACCATAGTGAGCGGTCACGTCGGGTCCCTGAACTCTAGTGGTGGATTTTTCATGTCTGTGACGAGTTTCTCAATTAAATTATGGTACTAAAGAGGGGTTTGGTAAGGGGCTGGGGCTTTTCCTTTTTCAGACTTTTGTCAATATTCTTCTAACTGCTTTTGCTATTCCGATGCATGACACGCACCTTACCCCAGTCTTGGGGTCAAAGAGGAAGATAAAGAAGAAACGAAAGATAGAATATGATATATGACATAGTGAAGAAGTGTGTAAGAATAAAAATGAGTCGAGAATGATCTGGTTTTAAATATTAATATAGGTCGGTAGTGAGGCCAGGGATAATGTTTATGTCTCCTTGGTTATTCAATATTGTATAGCTGGATGGGGTTATGAAAAGAATTAAAGGTGGGGGTGGCAAGGGAATGGTGTTAGAATGATGAAGAATGGAAGAGAGTGGAAAGTGCTCTACCTATATGATGGTGGTGGTGATAATGATCGGTAATGAACAATAATTAGTGCTAGTAGTAATGTGACAGTATTATTAAATAGTGGTTAATATATAACATGTATTTGTAATAAGTGTTAGTGGATCATAATATTCGTTAATTATTGTTAATTAATTAATGTTATAGATGGCAAGTTGTTAGTGTTGCAATATTAATGATATATACGTTAATTTTAATGTTAGTGATGATAATGGTAATGATGGTAGTGGATATATGTTATATATTTCTACTGTACATGACTGTGTGTATATGTGTATAGTATTTATGTATGCATGTATCATATTTCTTTTTTATGTATTGGTATATTTATTTATAAATAACGCACATGATACTCATATATCATGTGGTAGAGCTATTCGCCAAACAAAGCAAGGGTTGGTCCAGGTTCGCAACTGGTCGAGATTGGGAGAATTGTGAGCTATTGCCTTTGGCTTGGCTGTCGTCCTGCTAAGGGTGACGTT
>JABUQX010014053.1:0-5000 GCA_015478945.1 Trachelipus rathkii
ATACACGACAAAAGATTGATCATTCTAAATGGAGCAATAATATTTCACGTTAATAGTCTATCAGATTTGAAGGGTTTCGCATTTTTTGTAATTAAAATTATGTAGAGCTATTTTGTTAGACTAGGAATGACTCGATAATTTTTCTTTGTTTGGTATTTTGAATAGGTATGATGATAGATTATTATGGTTAAACGATGATAAATAATGAGTGGTTTAATATTATAATTTATTAAATGGATATGATATGGTTATAAAGATATAAGGTAAATAGGCTTATATCAGTTTATGCGTAGTCATCTTTATTTGTTGATACGATTCATTGTGTATAATAGTTATATTATAAGTTTTTACTCCTAATATTATTTATATGCATAATTTGAGAACGATCAGTATCAATAATATAATCAACTAATTTTTTAGTTTTAAGAATAATTATTGTTTATTTAAGCATTAATGATAAAGCAAATATATGGAGTCAGCATGTTAGATTTTAAGTGAATTTTAATAAGTCGGAGGTATGAATTTATTTTAATATAAGATGTATGTTAATATTCGGGATTAAGGTAAGATTGTTAGTATAATATAAGAATTTGTTTGTATATTAAGATTTAAAGAATATTTTAGTTATTTAGTCATGAGTGATAGAAGAGCAGGTATAAATATGATAAGGGTGATATTTGAGTGAGATAGTTTTAAGTTTTATTGAATAGTGTTGTATGATAATTAAATAAATTCATTAAAAGAAATAAGTAGAATATAGGTTATACATCCACTAATATATATATAATACATAATTACTGAGATGACTACCGTAGGAACAAGTTTAGAGAGTTATGACCATATGTGGCAGAGATTTACAGTAGTAAAACCATATATATATAATGACTGAAGCGTGGAGTTTTTGCGGTAAATTTATGCAAAACGTTAGGGAAATGCCTATTGTCTTGAGTCTCAAGTATTGGGAATAATATTAATAATAGATGGCTGAGGAGTAGAGAGTATTATAGGTGTGTAGTGCTGAGCTGAGTTAGAGCTGTTTGAGAGATTTCTAATGTAGTAAATAAATTTAATACTATAGATTAGTATAGTTAATAATAAATATTTAATAATATGAGTTATGATTTTAAATATTTATGTATCTACTTAGGGATTTATAAAGAGGTCAGAACATATCATCTACATATCGTAGCCAAACTATGGATTGAAAACTGGGGTGGGGGAATATGATGTATTTTTCAGTTAGTTTCCAAATAAATATGACATAATAGTAGGGGAGAATATGGGATCCCATGCTGAGGCCTAGTAGAAAAATTTTGTTATAATATATTTATTTTTGAAATTACTGAAAAATAGGCATGGTCAAGGTAAGTAAGGATAAGGAGACTTGATAAGTAGGGAAAGGAGTATTAGAGAATTAATTAATTTGAGTGAGTTTTGGTTATGATTTTCTAAGAGTGAATATAGTGTGTGAGTGTCATTAGTGATGACATTTATAGTGAATCAAATTGAAGTTAGTAAGTCAAAGCTTGTATGGTACTCATAGTAGGTTAGAATTTGAAAATTATGTTTTTTGTATTGTTTATTAGATGAATGGTGAAATTTTTTTTATTAATATATGGGATGTAGATTATAGTTTCACCTATTAAAGTTTGTAGTTCATAAGCAGAAAGCCATTTTTGACATAGAGTTATAATAAGTATGCAATTATGTTAAATGAAGTATGATTCGAGATCTGAATGAGTGAGTATGTTTTTCTATTTATATGTATTTTTGAGAAAGTGTGTTAGTAAAATTTATACTGTAATATAGGTATAAATTACTTTCAAATTTTATCAAATTAGGTCTATGTTTAGTTAGGTTAAATAATTTGGGGTTAGGATTTTGTTAAAGGATTGTTTTGAGAATTGGTTTTAGGATCTTTTGTTAAATTTCTAATGTAATTGATGGAGAATTGATCATTAAAAGTAAGTTGAAGATTTTAATTACTTAGGTAGTGTACTGTTGTATTTCACAATAGATGACATTTTGTTACTTTATACGAATGTTTTGTAGATTAAACTAATTTATTGTCGTTATATCTTTATCGTGAGTATGTTAGTATAAGAGTAGTGAAAATGTAACTTTTAAGGAAATAAGTATACTATTTACTTGAGTAAGGTTGCTTATTAGAGTCAGAAAGTATTATACCCAATAAGATATACATTATTTAGAATTGTTTTCTCGAGTGTTTCGATTTCCTAATAATTTAATAAAGTTGTTGTAATAAAGGGATCTCCACTAGCTCAGGGTTCTTCATAGTTATATTGTCATTAGCAAAGATTGATGAGCCATAACTACTAATAATAATTTGACTTCATTTTACAATGTAAATACATATCTATACATCCTCATCAATAAATTATCCTATTCACATTATATATATAATCAAATACAAAAAACATAATTTATCTATTATATAACTATAATTAATATTAGTAACCAGCTTTGACGATTAAACTCATTGTTACGTATAATGTCCCCATTATGACTACACCAAATATTCTAACCTCTTAGAAAAATACATATATATATACATAAACTCACCATATTACTTTCTATATTCACATACCTTCCTCTATTCAATAGTATCTGTATCTTACTTACCCTTATGCATCTCATTATCGAAATTTCAAAATATAATATTATATAAACAAATAATTATTCGTACCTTCAGCTAATGGAGATCCCAGTCTTCCCCTATATATTATAATATTTTATTGTGAAACTAACTGTAAATAATATTACATATTCCATCCAAATTAGTTATCAATCCGTTTTTGAGTTTGAGTTTAAATTGACTGAATATTTTACTTAGGCCTTATATCAAGGATCAAATATATAACAACTATTTATAATTTTATAAATAAATTATACATTACTATAGTTTTATAAATATTTATACCTATATAATCACATTACATAAGATTAACTCGATTCCTTCATACTTCGAGTATTAATATTTATTAATTATATCTCATGGTAACTAGATACAATAGACAAACTCTGTATCAATTTACCGAGTAAAACCACCACCTATATATCAGATCATTAATTCACTGTTTTACTCACATTATCATAATTTGTCAACTAAAGCATACATCTTCATATATATGTCCTATTACGGACTCTAAGAAATTGTGATAACCATCATACTTAACTCAATGAATTTAATTTTTTATCAGAATAATCACTTTTCAAAAACTGAATATCATCCCCAACTTCCTTCAATTAATTATATAATACGTGACTCTTCACTTAAGCTCATAAACAAAATATTTTAATATCCTATATTATACAACAAAATTCACTTTTATATCTAAACTATCTTACCTATCCCGAAATATTACATACATCTGTATTAAAAAATTACAAGTACCTCCGACATGATATAAATCACTTTTTTTAACATACCTAACTTATTTTTAAAAGCAATGTCATAAAAAACCATTAAAATAGATTACTCATTTATAAATAAAAAAAGTCGAAGGTAGAATATATGAGATGTCACACCTTTGTTCCAATATATGCAATATATATATATATACTATTTAGGAGATAACTATAAGTAAATATACAACAAGAATCGATCGATCAACATAAAGATGACCTACGCAAAGGTAACCCTTCCTCATCTTTAACCATACATTAAAGATATAAATAATAACCAATGTTAATTATATCAGTTCCCATAAACTTAATCATATTCCCTCCAATATCAAAATTACTAAACAATATAGAAAAAATTATCGATGATTCATGTCGCCTTCAGCTAGAAAACTTAACATATAAATTTATTAAGTATTTCGAAAAGTCAAATCACATTTCATTAGGCGATGACTTTACGAATAATTTAAAACAATCATACTTAATGAGCTAAAAATTATCTAATAAAACAAATATTCAAAACACTTAAGCACATGTCCCTTTTATACCTTCAACAACCATTAGTTGCCATGATAAAGTATGAAGAAGAAGTAACAATAAAAATTGGAGCTGTATTCTTTCCCAGCCCCTACTACCTCTCAGTATTTCCTGAATAATATAAGTTTCCTGAAGAAGCAGCTCTCGTGAGGACTGAAGTGCGAAAAGCTTCGGATATTATAATATCTTTAAAAAACTCTTATGTGAATTAATCTTTAATTTTTATATGAGTTTGTTGTTAATGTTAAATTAACTGTGAAAAAGAAAATAACTAATTTTTATTGAATAGAGTTTCATTTTGTGTTGCCTATCCAGGAGATAAAGAATCATTAACAAATATATATAATTATAATATATATATTTATATATAATATTAATATATATATATATATATTCTAATAATAATAATATATTAATTATAATATATTATATAATATATAATATATAATAATTATAATATATGATTATATATATATTATGTAGTATATAGTATTAATTAATATATATATATATATATATAAGTTATATATTATAACATATATATATATAATATATATATATATATTATATATTATATATATTAATATTATTTATATATATTAATATTAATAATATTATATTATATATATATATATATATATATATTAATATTATATATATTTATAATAATTTAATAATAATATATTAATATATATATATATATATATATATTTAATAATATATATATTATTATATATAATCAATAATATATATATATATATTATATATATAATATATGATATTAATATATATATATATTATATATATATATATTAATATATATATAATATATATATATAATATTAATATATTAATTAATATTAATATTTATAGTTAATATTATAAATATTAAATAATATGATATAATAATATATATATACATATGTAATTATAATATCATGATCAGGTATCTTATCCTCACTAACACTAAATATATTAATAATATATATATATAATATATATATATATATATATATATATATATATTCATATATATATAG
>JABUQX010014053.1:7500-25526 GCA_015478945.1 Trachelipus rathkii
ATATATAATATATAATATTATATAAATAAAATATTAAGAAGTCCGCAGCTTTCAAATACTTTCACGCTTTCTTCCATAAAGTATCTGAGGCCTAGACCAAAGTCGCTGCATAGCTGGAGAACTTGCTGAGCAAAAGGTTTCCCTACAGATATTTATAATTTGGCCAGGTATACAAGGATATTCGATACATATGGTGTTATAGTAATAATATGAGGCAAGCACTACGCGATATTTAAGTATAGATTATAAATGGTAAGAAGAAAACGTGATTAACGAGAACTATCAATGATTTAGCAGAGCAATGTCGTGTAAAGAATTTATAGCATAAACTGTTAAGTCAGAAAGTAGTGTATCACATTATGACAATATATCGACTAGTATTGACTATAAAAAAAATAGGTGAACGCAATCACAGTTCGACAGCTTTGAGAGTAATATTAGAAGAAGTGGAGTGAGAGTGGGCGTTAGAGCAAGTAATCTATTGTTATGAGAATATAATCAATACAGCTCTATTACTTATCCCATACTATAACATAAGTAGAGTTGAATATTATGTGGGTAAGACACATATCAATCAGATATGTAATGCCAACTCACTAACTCAAAGGCAAATATAACACTACGCTGTTATTCAAAATCTGTTAGAATTGAGTGATGATATATATATTAGAAATTCCAATATGAGGCACCTTATTATAGCAACTACTCTAAGCGATGAGAGTAAGTATATTAACTATATAATTTATATTGCAACAATCATCATTCTCTAAATATGAATCCTTCCTACTATATAATTAAAGTTGAACAATAAGTACCGCAACAAGAAGAGAGAGAGTGTACACATCTATAGAGCAGAAAATATCACCCTAAAAATATAGACTCATAGTTGGAAACCCGATACATTAATCACCTAAAAATTAAAAGTTTTATATGTGTTAGAGGAATTAAAAACTAACAAAAATAGAATACACAAAAAATAAAATATAATGAAAATGAAACACTCGTAACTAATAATAACAAACTAAGTATATGCCGTTGCGATAAGAGTATTATTAAGAGGAACCAACTCAAATATATGTAGAGATTGTGCATATGTTATAACTAACAAATCAATAAAAAAAAAAAAATCGCGCAAAAATTAATATGTAAAGCGAAGAACCACATAAAGTAATTCTAACAAGTAAAACGAAAAAATGATAAAATGATTGAATCTCTATACCACAATTGAGAGCGAAACAATCAATGGATATAACACACTCACACAAGTATACATAAATGAGACAGAATGAGCACACTATAAATAATTCCATTAAGAAAGTTGAATAATATTCAATATGCAAAGTAAATAAAATCAATACAAATGTATATCACACACTGAACACAATCAAAGGCCCACACAGGTATATAAAGTCAATATTTATGGAACAGGAGAATAGAAGTCGAACTATAAGATTCAAGGAGAGAGACTGAGTAATTATAAAAATGTAAGATAATGAGATTCCACCACAAGACTCGAGCAACCAACATAATGAGGAACCATCACGCCATCGCTCACATACACTACGAATCAATACATCTTATAATAAGAAGACAGACACTTGAGAACGAGCACTAGGAATACTGCAGTATAACGGAAAGAACAGAGACTCATAATAAGGAATGTGAAAGAGCTATATATTTCCAACTCTAAAAGTTAATGAACTTATGAGTATTACACCAGTCTCTTTCATTTATTTTAGAATTTCTATATTTTTAATTTCATTACTATTTTGAGGAAAAAATGAATAGTAATAGTGAAGCAAGAAAATGTACTCTAACTAGTGAACAATACTTACTGAACACGTAAACCCACACATATTGACGCTTTAACAACAAATTGGTATTTAGGCACATAAACAAAGCTCTTATAGAAACTAAGATTGCGAAGATAGTAATCAATGGAAGCTGTCAGATAATTTTGTAGAGGGCCACATATGATAAAAGGCATTTGAGTAGAGACCCCGCTGAGTAAGCGAAACAGAGAGAAAACGTAGTAAGAAGCCAGGATCTAAGGGAGAGATAAAGCTGTATGGACATATAATTCGACTGAGAAAATCACAAACCTTTTAACCGAATACACTAATTATCTAGTTAAGGCCCATAATTACAAGAGAGTGAGGAGAGAGAGAACACAAGTATAGATGAAAATCTTTTAATCTAACACAGAGAAAAGTAAACACACAACC
Source organism: Trachelipus rathkii (assembly GCA_015478945.1). Classification (NCBI taxonomy): domain Eukaryota; kingdom Metazoa; phylum Arthropoda; class Malacostraca; order Isopoda; family Trachelipodidae; genus Trachelipus; species Trachelipus rathkii. The sequence goes on from JABUQX010014053.1 coordinate 9,726, forward strand.
TAACATACATGGCATTAAGCAGAAAATAAAAGTCAATATTGGAAATATAATATCCACCACACACACACAAATGAAAATCTATAAAATTACAGTGAGACTAGCCTAAAACATGAAAAATAAATGAAAGTAAGTTAGCAAAATGTTCATCACACACAACACAAAATATAAAGAGTCAGGAATCATATCTAAAAACAAAATTGTTATAAGCTGAAATTAAACAAAAAGAAAATTTAGACAAGCGATAGTTACTCAACTGTAATCACGAGCAAACTAGGAACACCAAGAAACGAGACACTCACACTACAGAGACCTCATATAAAAACACCGTACCAGTGTAGTAGTCTAATATCAAAAACACAAAGAGTAATCTAATCAACAATAGACACTAATTTTATATCTTTATATATGCAATACTCTGTTTGAGACGTGTGATCTGAAGTGAATGAATGTTATCACAATTAAAAGGCGATTGTCAATGGAACATAACTTAACTTAACAGAACCTCTCTTACAACATACGACATTACATAACAGTCGACATAGGGTTCATACAATAAATCATCTCGTAAGTTTACTGAAACGATTCCTTGAGATATTTTTATATACATATTTTAGAGTCACTTGAAGTTGTAGGTTAAAAATCGAACTAATTTGGAGGGAGTTGGCTGCTTCCCCTCATTTTTGAAGACTAGAAAATTAACAAGACAGTAATAAAATGATTATTGACATCGACCCTATTAGATACCGAAAAATTTTGGAGCATAAGTCTATTAGTATTAAGTAAATCATATAGTAACAAAAATTAAGATCATATCCAACAGCATAATATACTACTCTCTCTAGACAGTATTTGAAAGCTAGCATCTCGCTTCAAGTTCACAATGATTTTCTAGTGAGAGTATTTGCTTATGTTCACTTAATATGCACTTATTAAGAATGACATGTGGAATTTCGACACTAATACATTTGCCTAAGAGGAATCATTCCAAATCAGTGACAGAAAAAGTCACTTATGACATATTTAAATCTAGCTTTATTTTACTATAGCTTTATTATTTTGAAACCTCAATAGAACTGTTGAATTATATGTTAATTATATTAGTTTAATATTTTTCATAATAGAATAAAATAGGACAAACTATATATTTTATGGGGTTTCACCTCATTTCATGTTATTAATATAATATATTAATATATTAATATATATTAAATATATATATATATAATAAATTATATATATATATATTATAATATATATATATATAATATAATATATTATATATATATATATATATTAATATATATATATATATATATATATATTAATATATATATATAATATATTAATATATATTATTATAATATTATATATATAATTATATATAATTGTATTTTATAATATTGTATATTATAACTTTGATAAATAATATTAGGTAGTAGAAAAATAAAAACACTTGGCTTGGACTAAATTTATTTTTACATTATACTAATAAGTAGAGCTATAAACATCCGCAATATATTTTTTTCACGTATTAAATCCTCTCATATGTAAACTTATAAATCCCACTCCACAGCATACTCTTCAATAGCTTCCTTCTCTTTTCACGCATACACGGACCTCTTACTACAGAGAGCAGACAACACACGAGCACCTAAACAAGCATTTTAATAATTTTTGACATAAGCCAATCATATTAAAAATTTAACATAATATAATAATATAATATTATGTAGTTAGGAGTTGTAATGTTTTTCTTTTCTTATTATGTTTTACTAAAAATAACACTATTCCTTTAAAAAGAATATTTAAACCCCTAAATTAACTATCTAAAGGTACATCAGTTATGTATTATTTATATGAAAGTACATGCTTATGAATTTATGTTCTGTCATTAATATATTGAGTAAGAGATGAATGATCATATACCTAAGTATAATTATAATCTAATAGCAATAACACCTAAACATAGATTTATTAGGATATATAATTGTAACTTGACTCACTATACTTATAAACTCTGCCCCCTCAACTGCACTCAAATAATACATATTGAGAAGTACAATCAATTAATAATTATATATTATAAGGATATCCACCTATAAACTACTGAAAAACATGATTAAATCCTAATAATTCAAAAAAAAGGAAAACCTATGGTAAGTAATTTAATATATAACAATATAATATACATATTAGAAAACTTTCAATTTAAGTATGACCTAGGGCATAAATATTAAATTGGATAGTATTTCAAAAACTCTAAATTTCTGCTAGTAGAGAATATCTCACACTAATTGAGCTTATAATAATAATAGTGACATCAAGAAAGAAATAACAACTAAACCATACTATAATTAATAATTTAATTAATTTGTAATTTTATATTTATTAGAGAGCTTATAAGTAAATGCTTAGTTTACCTAATTATGTTTCACACTCATTTCTGTAGGAGGTCCGAGTTATGATCTTGGAAGAAAGCTAATTAAATTGAGTTAGTAAATTTTTAATGTTTATATATATATAATATATATATATATATAATATATATTATATATTAATATATATATAATATAATTAAAGTAATATATACTATTTATATATATATATATATATTATATATATATATTATATATAATTTTAATATAATATATATAATAATATATATTATATATATTATATATATATATAATATAGTAATATATATATATATATATTATAATATATATAATATATATACAATATATATATATATATATTATATATATAGTAATATATATTAATATATATTATATATATATATATAATATATATATATAGTATTTAATATTAATAATATCATATAATATTATATAATTAATATTAATATTATATATATGATATAATAAATATTATTTACAGCAATTGACTTAGTTTCTTAGGGGAGAACCTCATAATTATTAATTAATATAGAAAAGGAAAGTAACGATAATCAACACCCAATACTGAAATGTATTGTTTATATTTGGAATGAGTTTCGTATCTCTTACTGGGCACTAAATATTATATATATAATATATATTATAATATATATATATATTTATATATATATATATATATATATATATCAATATATATTAAATATATATATATATATATATATATATATATATATATATATATATTATATATATATATACATATATATATATATCAATCATCATCATCATCATCATAAATTAAAATGTTGATAATGTAAAACAGTAAAATATATGTTTTTAAAATATTAGTAATTTAATAATATATTTATATAATTTGGAAGTTTTAAAATTACAAATTTTAATATTAGTATAACCGTAGTTTATTTTAACTATCAAACTTCGAAGTCAGGAAGCCAAAGCAATAGATGTGAAATAATATATATTAACTATGATATCTATTTATACTAAATTTATCAATAAGAATTTAGTTAGTATGTGAACAAAAAAAAAAAAAAAAAAAAAAAAAAAAAAAAAAACATAAAAATTAATAATTTTAACAGTACTGTGTATTTCAGCCTTTATGAAGATAAATAATAAATATTAACAAAAATAAATTAAAATATATTTATAAAATACATCTGGAGTTATAAATCTGAGTGGATTAGGTCGGAGTTAAAGCTCCGGCTTTAAGACTACTTAGATATATATAGACCTTTATATCCACTTAGATTTTTCTTTAATCTATATCATAATCAGAGACTACCTGAGGCTGAGAGAATGAAAAGCTATGTAGTGTATAAGGCGATACTTATTAACGTATGGTCACTTATTTTCATGAGCTATTCACACGAGGGGATCCGTACTGAGATTGAGATACATCAGGTTGATATTGAGTATCGTGGACTAAACTCAAGTTACGATAAGAGACTCCCTGTGTTTTTGCAAACTTATCTGTATCTGAGAGTTGGCAGGTCCAGAGTTTGGTCCACTGACATAGTAAAGAGCATTTAACAGCTATTAGCACATATTTGATAACAAATATACCACAGAAGAGCATAAACCAAGAGGAATCCACTAGGTCCTTTATAGCATATTTTATAAAAAATAAGTTATTTCCATATAGCATAGTATACTATTATATAAATTATTAGTGGAACAAAAATAATATGAAATGATAGCAAATGGAAAGTGTTTCTACTAAAACCGAAATTTGAGAGACCTATCAAGAGGAATCCGCATATACGTCCGTATAGTAGGAATTTTGAAATATGATTTGCATATTATATCTGTTTTAGGAAATCGATCAGAGACAGGGATGCTAGGTCATATATATAAAAATATTATGGATTTTTCAAAAAATTTAAAAAAGAATCTTATCAAATGAAATCCATATTGTGGAAAACAATTGAAATTAACTAACTTACGTAAGTATTGTATCTCATCGTGAAAAGGATACCTAAGATGAGCAAATTCTAAATGTTCGATAAATTCTGCTTGAGAGACCTGACCTTAGAATACTATAGTCATTATAACTTTATAATTTCGATAAAATATAAAAAAAGAATAATGTAGATGTACTACATTAAGTGATTGTGAGATATGATAGCATTATGACTCATATACGTAATAAATATATTTAGGTATAAAAAAAGGTATCCATTTCCCGTCATAGTAACATCCTTATACAATTACCAAAAAGGCAAGAAAGGTTACATCATTAGCTTCAGCCCTCCATGGTAATATTTATAACACTCACTATGTTAGTATTTTATTAAAGAAAAATCACCAAAAATAATGTGGTACCTGTTCTCTAGTATTATTAGAAAAATCAGAATAGCAATTGTACCATACAACATATATATCTGATCCACTGTATATATTATAATGGTTTATGAAGTCCAAAGGACAGGTATACTGAAAGTCCACATTTCTTATTACGAGATTAATAACTATCAAAAAAGAGTTAGTCACAGTAGTGAAGGAGGCCCAGATGAGGGAAGCCCAATGAGCGTATAACACCCATCAATACTATGTTGGTAAGAGAACATCTCATTATATAATAAAGAATGATTACATATATATGGGATCTGAGGATTAATACAATAATCTAATTATAATCTATAGTGTATAACTTGATCTCTCACGATAAGGCCCTTTAATCCTCTCAGCAACTTTGGAATAAAGATGAAATTTCAATTTCTTTCATTAATAACTTAATTTCTACATATGCAGTGTCCTAAAATTAAATTGAGTTTAATAGTTTTGACATTATTCAGTTATCTCACCCTCCTATAAACTAAAGTAGTCACTATTAAAAGGAATACAATGTAATAATTAATTGAATAATTAATAGATTACCATCTTTTTACTATAGTTGTAGAGTAGATTAAAAGGCCTTACGACAAGAATTACTAGATTAATTGATATTGCTACCTATCAGATACCATATTCTTATTATTATAAAATATATATATATATAAATGTGTGTGTGTGTGTGTATGGTGGGTGTGTGTGTGAGTGGTAAATACAGAACACAATTAACGCAATTTAGAGGTAATAAGATTGCCTAGGACATGGCACTTAGGGGAGCGGGGGGGGTGGTAATTTCCGCTCTTACCAAAGATTATTAATTAAGATATTATATATTAATATATGCATATATATATATATATAATATATATATATATATATAATAATATATATATAATAATATTATAATATATATTATATAATATATATATATATATATATATATATATATATATAATATATATATATAATATATAGGTGGGATGGTTTAAACCATTTGGTTTAAATCATTGGTTTAAACCATGGTTTTAAAACACATAAAAAACCAATGGTTTAAAACCATAAAAAAAACCATGCATAAAATATCTAAAAATATATTTATTAAATGATTTTCTTTAGGCATGTTGATATGGTTTTCTCAATATTTCAATAGAGAGTAGCTGAAAGGCAACAAATTTTTTCTGCGATTTTATATTTATGTTGAGAATAATTATAATATATAATATATAATATTAAGTATATATATATATATTATATTATATATATATATATATATATATATTATATATATATATTATATATATATATATATATATATATATATATATAATATATATAACATATATATAATATATATATATATATATATATAATATTATATATATTATATATATAATATAGTATATTATATATATATATATTATATATTATTTTATATATAAATAAATGTTATTATTATATTATTATTAGTTATATTACTTTGATACACACAATTTATACATGTTTAAAACATGATTCTTGTTTTGAGCTCGTGTTAATTCATTTTCTACCCATTGATGCCACATTTCAAAAGTTTATAATAAAACTCATATGTGGAGTGTGAGGATTTGTGAGTGTGATGATTTGTGAGAAATGTGGCATCGTAGCGCAGAGGATTTTATTTGTGCGTCATTATCATCTGTCACCTTTAAAGAGAGTTCAAATATAAAGTGACATTGTCGTCATCTCGCAATTAGCCATTAATTATATTTCTGGGTGCATTGCAAATATAATAATTTTTTTTTTTGAGTAAAATAATAAAGTAAAACCTTTTTTTCAGATAGAGTTTATTTATTATAATATACCCTCTTATTTTTTTACTTTACGAGTTTATGTAAAACTCAAAAAACAATAATAATTTTATACCAGTTTACAGTTATCAAGAAAATTTGAAATTTAAGAATCTAAAGAAATTTACTAAGTAGAAATTTATTAAGGAATTTTTAAAATATGTGTTAGCACATGTGTAAATAGTTTCCAGTAGTGATTTTTGCCTTTAAAATCTATTGAAACCATTAAAAACTACATTAAAACCATCAAAACCCATAAAACCCAAAAAACCATTGGTTTATTTGTTTTTATAAAAAAAACAATGGTTTTTGGTTTTTTAAAAAAAACATGTTTTTTTTCCAACCCTATATATATATATATATATATATATATATATATATATATATATAAATATTTAATATTTTAAAATATATAATATTATATATATATATATTATATATATATATATATATATATATAAATATATTTTTTCTATATATATAATATATTATATAATATATATATTATATATATATATATATATATATACATATATATGTATGTGTGTGTGTGTAAATTGCTATATAAATCAATTACGATTATTACAACCATGTCAATAGATAGTTTTATTTCTTACTTTCAATTTCATCATTTCAAAAGGCATTTCTTTTTTAGTGAGTTCAAAAAATTATAAAACAAAGCTCTCGTAAGACTTCAAATCACAAACCAAAAAACAAAGAACCAAAATGGTAGGATAAAGACTCTTTTATCTAAGGAATTGAAGAAACATCGTTAGCAAGGTGAAAGGTCTTCCCCCTTGGAAGGTATTGGAGTGTTTTGCCAAGACCTTTCAGTTAAAATGGAAAATTCTCATTTGATTTCTGATTCAATGAAGTAACACTTGATTAATTAAAAAAGACTTTTGTAATAAGATCTCCAGCAATGAGCAAAAAGGAATTTAGTAATGAATAACAGAAGGGAAGGATGTAATAAATGAGTATTGATTGTGTAGTATGTAGTATGTGATGTATATTGTATAAAGTAAATAAAATTGTCCTCTGCGAAATCTCGCAACAAGTTTGAAGATTCAACTTGAAAAGAAATGAGTGCATTGTGTAGTTTCGAGATGACTACAATCTGAAAACCTTACCTAAAATTCTAATCTGAGGATGTCATTTGTAATACCTTGATGAATTATAACAGTCCTTTATATTGTATATTACTGTATTCCATCATTATTATATCATTATTATTATTATTACATTATTACTTCAATGTAAAAATATATTTATCTAACATTTAAAGGCTAAATGATCATTTATTAGTAACCAACTTAGTGTGCAAACAATTTCCTTGAAAACACACACACACACACCCCTATATATATATATATATATATATATATATATATATATATATATATATATATATATACTCTCTCTCTCTTTCTACTCACTACTCCTGGCAACCATATGCTGCTGCTACTCTTCCCTGTATATATATATATGTAACCTTATGTATATATATGTAGCACTATACCATATATGACCTTATGCTATATACTTTATATATATATATATATATATTAACTTATATATATATATATATATATATATATATACTACTACTACTACTACTCTTCTTCTTTCTTTATGCTGCTATATATATATATATATATATATATATATATATATATATATTTTCAGAATGATTTACTTCGACCTAATGCTGGGACTTTTGGCAGTAGCCATGAATGGTCATCTTGATTTTGTATTTTACTTCTCTCAGCCCAGGAGGCATTCATGGGAGAGGAGACAGGCCCCATTTAAAAGCCCCACCACTGAAATTACATAATTTACATAATTTATATTAATATATAAAAATATATTTTAAAACAACAATAAATTAATAAGGAAAAAATATATGAAAATTGAAGGTTAGTTAAATGTTATATATATATATATATATATATATATATATATATATATATATATATATATATATATACTATATATATATATATATATATATATATATTCAAAAGATATTTATTGCAATAAACTTTAACAATTAACTACAATATATTTCAAATGGTCTAAAGTGGGTTTGAACCCTTACATGAGATGAGTACTTCAGAGTGTTACCTCGAGACCACGATTGGCTAAAGGAAACCCATCATTTTACCTCACAAGCAGTAGCTTTCCAAGAGAACGAGCGTGTCTTGGACACCCTAATGGCACCCTCAAACAGGCCTCCCACTTAACCGCCTCCCAGTCCTAAGGGCAGCACTATGGTAATTTTTAACCGGACATTAATAGATATTCAAAGATATTTGTGCAATAAACGCAACAATTATTTGTATATTTCAAATGGTCCTAAGCTAAGTGGGTTTGAACCCTTACCCTTGAGATGGTACTCCAGAGTGTTACCTCAAGACCACGATTGGCTAAAAGGAAACCCATTACCTCTGAAAGCTTAGCTTCCCAAGAGGAGCGAGGCGTGGTCTTGGACACCTAACCCCGACCGGCCTCCCCGCCCACACTCCGGTCAGGGGCAACACCGGGTAATTTTTAACCGGACATTTAATAGATATTCAAGATGTTTGTGGCAATAAGCGCAACAATTATTTGTATATTTCAAATGGTCCCTAAGTGGGTTTGAACCTTTACCCTTGAGATGGTACTCCAGAGTGTTACCTCAAGACCACGATTGGCTAAAAGGGAAACCCATCATTTACCTCATGAAAGCAGTAGCTTTAAGAGGAGCGAAGGAGTGTCTTGGACACCTAACCTCCGACGGGCCTCCCCGCCAACACTCGGGTCAGGGGCAACACTGGGCAATTTTTAACCGGACATTAATAGATATTCAAAGATGTTTGTGCAATAAACGCAACAATTATTTGTACATTTCAAATGGTCCTAAGTGGGTTTGAACACTTACCCTTGAGATGGTACTCCAGAGTGTTACCTCGAGACCACGATTGGCTAAAAGGAAACCCATCATTTTACCTCTGAAAGCATTAGCTTCCCAAGAGGAGCGAAGGCATGTCTTGGACACCTAACCTCCGACGGGCCTCCGCCAACACTCGGGTCAGGGAACGCACTGAGTGGCTTTGTGTCGGTTAAAGGGCGCCCAGCTTCCAGCCATCAGAAAAATTAGTATCCAAACCGCTCACTTCCTGCTAGCCATGATGGAGTTTCAGCCAATCATGTTCCTAATTTCTCAGGGTTCAGGCATTTAGTAACCTAATTTAGATTACTGCAAAATATCTTTGAATAATATCGATTACCCAGTGTTTGCCAACCCAGGCATGTTGCTCTCCCAAGATTGCACCTTCTCTAACTGAGCTTACTGTGGTAAAAGCGGGTTTATCGTGTTCTCGGGCCTTCTGAATTTCATCTCCCAGCCTTCAGGCACCCACCCAGAATTATTTGTATACAGACAATTGTTATTTGTGCAAATATCTTTGAGCTGATTAAAAACAAACCGAAGGCTAGATCAGTATGACCAACACACCTTCACCTGAAGCACTGCTCGAAATGGGTTTCACCTGTAATCTCGTCCTGCTCTCAGGAGCGGGGTTCAAACCCACTTACAGCTGTACAATGACAGTTGTTATTACACCAAATATCTTTGAACTATCCCATTAACTGTCGGTGCTCACCCAGTGACCCAGTGTTGGCAGGCCTCTGCCTGAGCTTTGCTCCAGAAGGCTAGTGTCAGCTCTGGGCGCCACACCATCTCAACGCCAAACGCAGGACCATTTGAAAATATACAAACAGTGTTGCGTTAACCACACAAATCTTTAGTCTATTAATGTCCGGTTAATTTGCTGAAATTGTTGCCCCTAGGCCCGAGTGTTGGCGGGAGGCCAAGTCGGAGGTTAGGTGTCAAGACACGCCTTCGCTCCTCTTGGAAAGCTAAGCTTTCAGAAGTAAAATGATGGGTTTCCTTTTTGGCCAATCGTGGTCTGAGAGTACCATCTCAAGGGTAAGGGTTCAAACCCCATGGATTAAAGAAATATGTATATATATATATATATATATATATATATATATATATATATATATATATATATATATATACTATCTTTATATATATATATATATGCTTATATATATACATATATATATATATATATATATCAAAATCCCTCGTAGCAGTGAACCACACAGGGACTTACGTAAGTTGTATAGAATTATCAAGATTTTGGAAAGTCAATTTCGAAAGCGAAATTAAAGGCTGACATGACATTTAAAAATATACTTGTCGAAGGGTACAAAACTAAGGGAAGAAAAAAGTTATTTACAATTATTTATTATTATTATTATTATTATTATTATTATTATTATTATTATTATTATTATTATTATTATTATTATTATTATTATTATTATTAATTATAATTTAATTTCTCTAGAACATCTATCTATCATTGTGTGTGTGTGTGTGTGTGTGTGTGTGTGTGTGTGTGTGTGTGTGTGTGTGTGTGTATTATTATTATTATTATTATTATTATTATTATTATTATATATATATATATACTTACTCTATATATATATATATATATATATATATATATATATATATATATATATATATATATATCTTATCTCTCTTACTATATATATATATATATATATATATATATATATTTGTGTGTGTGGGGTGTGGGTGTGGGGGTGTTGGTGTGTGTGTGGGGGGGGGGGTTGTTTCGTGCATATCAGACTAAGTGTATGTTCTTTCTAAATTTATCGAGGATTTGTGTGTCCCCTACTAATTTGAATAACATCTAAACAGAATCACTTTTACAATTTTCTCAAAATAGATCTCTTCTCTTAGGATAAAAAGAATTCATTGTTGTTAAATTCAATAAAACACACACACACAAGCCACTACACAAACACACACACGCATACACACACACACACACACACACACACACACACACACACACACACACGCACGCATACACACCTATACACTCCTACACACTCACGCTCACACACACACCTACAGATATACACATACAACTCACGCACTCATAGACACAGACACAGAAGTAATATATATATATATATATATATATATATATATATATATATATATATATATATATATATATATATATATATATATATATATATATATATATATATATATATCTTCAACTATATATATAACATATATATATATATATATATGTATATATATATATATATACTCGTATATCCTCTTGTGGCCACAGGCATACAGGGAATCTAATGGAGTTCGGAAGTTACAAATAAAATTCGAATCGAGAACCGACGTGAGCCGTTACACGACATTTGAAAGTGTTTAAATCATATGAAGGAAGAAAAATAGAAGAAGGACGTGTGTGACAAAGACGTTACCAGTACCACACATGTAAGAATGAGCATATCTGTTACTTCTGGGGTTCGGAGAGCTGGACGGAGAAAGAATGAAACTCTATGAATTGACATGTCGCATGAGCTCTCCCAAGAGGAGGAGGAGGCATGCTATATAGAGAGTTCGGAAATAGAGTGTCTCGTGTAGTAGCGATAGTTTAAGGAAAGTGATACAACATTTCCACAGCAAAAAAAAAAAAAAAAAAAAAAAGAAAAAGGTTGGAGATAGTTAGTAATAATAGGGGTGTTAAAAAAGTAAAAAAAGAACCTTCCATTCCACCTTTCACACCTTTCATTCAGAAGGATTGTGTGAGTGGAGCCACCACAAATATGCGATGCATTCTACTCTCTCTCTTTTAATTTTTCATGCCCCTATAAAGAGCAAACAACTGGGTAGTGTGAGGAAATTCTGAAGAAGCTTTAAAACCCCTAGCAAAAAAGACATTTGCTTGGAGAGAAAAATATTGTGATCCTACCAAAAAATAAATAAAAAAATCACTAGAAAAGGAAAAATCAAAAATATTAAGGAAAGGGGAAGGCTTGAATTGTTTATTTCCAAAGAAGGTGTTATATTGTTGTGTAAAAATTTTTGTTGAGTAAGTAGATGAATGTTCTTAACTTTTGAATCTTTGAAAACAGCCAAGTTTTCTCTTTTTCTCTGCCACAATTGGAAATGCGTTAAATTAAGAGGTCAGTCGCTCCAATGCCGTCCTCCTAGTGACTACTATTTGAAATTGAGTGTGACGTTTTCCAAAATGATGGAGTAATGAAAGATGGAATTGCCAGCGTAAGAGTGGATAAGTAATGAAGTAATGGTTATTAATGAAAAGTTTAAAAAGAAATGGGGATATGAAAGAACCAAAAAGATCAAAACTTAATATATTTAGAGGATTAAAAGTGGCAGTCTAGAACTGATGCTAAAGAACATCAATATTTTGTAATGCAAATAATATAGCGTCAGTCAATATACAAATATGTATGAACATATTTATGTCCATGCATCCTCGACATACTAATAGGCATGCATTCCATGCTATGCATTCAATGGAAGACTCTCTGATATATATATATATATATATATATATATATATATATATATATATATATATATATATATATATATATATAATATATATATATATATATATATATATATATATATATATAACTATATATATGCTATCTTAACTTTAACCTTAGCAACTGATATATATATATAAAATATAAAACTCTCATATATATATATATATATATATATATATATATATATATATATATATATGATTTTTTCAAATCATTTTAAATATATTCATTTAGTCTACATATATATATATATATATAATATATATATATATAACCATATATATATATATATATATAACTCTTTATATATATCTAAATAAATTTATATATAAAGAAGTATATATGTTTTATAACTATATAATATATATATATATATATAATGTGAGACATCGAAGTTAACCTCTAGGGGAGACAGAAAATTGTTGTTTTATAATTAATGAATGAATAATAAAGCAGTATCATGTTTTATACCTCATATATATATATATATATATATATATATACTTATATATATAACATATATATATATATATATATATATATATATATATATATATATATATATATAACATATATATATATACTAAATATATATATATATATACTATATATATATATATATATATATATATATATATATATATAACTATATATATATATATATATATAACATATATACTATACATACTATATATCATATATATATAATGCTGGAACGTGAGTTAACCCCCTAGGGGCAAAAGGCTTGTTGTTTATAATTATTGAATGAATAATAAAGCAGTATCAATATTTTGCATATATACCTTCTTTATATATATATATATATATATATAACTCATATATATATATATATATATATACATACTTACCACTATGTATGCATATATGCATATATATATATATATATATTTTATATATATATATAATACTTAATTTGCACGGATCCAGCCTATTTTCATGAAGCTTACATGAAATGTTTAAATGATCTGAAAAGAAATAAAAGCGTAAAAATATACTCTGGAAATGATCATAAAAAAGTTATGACATGAGTAGCAATATGAGAAATGCATAACACATGAATGTATGACATCGGGGGGGTACTTCTCCCTTCTCCCCGACCGGTGAGTTCTGAAAAAATACAGAAAAGAAGTATCTGATAACAATAAAACATAACATTTTTCAGGGTCAATTTTTGAGATTTATTATTATTATTATTATTATTATTATTATTATTATTATTATTATTATTATTATTATTATTATTATTATTATTATTATTATTATTATTATTATTATTATTATTATTATTATTATTATTATTATTATTATTATTATTATTATTATTATTATTATTATTATTATTATTATTATTATTATTATTACGGATAATTTAAAACATTTTATGTAAGTTTCATGAAAATCGGATGGTGTCGATATTTTTAATAATTTTCTGGATAGACAAATGTTATAATTAAACAAGCAATTTTACTACCCCATAACATTTTTTAGTTTTTTTTCTGGAACGTTTATTTTTTTTTCAGATCATTTTAAACTTCATATTATATTCTAATATTGACCAAAATTGTTTATGCAAACTTCTTTCCCCATATCATATTGTATAAATCTAAAGAAAATTAACTCACCTTAAACATATTTGCTTTTGAAGTTTTATAAATATTTCATTTAAAAATTTAAATAGGAAATTATTATTATTATTATTATTATTATTATTATTATTATTATTATTATTATTATTATTATTATTATTATTATTATTATTATTATTATTATTATTATTATTATTATTATTATTATTATTATTATTATTATTATTATTATTTTTATTATTATTATTATTATTATTGTTATTACTAGTATTTGAATATTATAATTATAATAAATGATTATTATTTTCTTCTGTTATTATTATTATTATTTTTATTTTTATTTTTTAAAATATTATTATTATTTTTGACTCTTATTATTATTAACAATAATATAAAATGATTTATGCATATTACAGTATTATTATTATTATTATTATTCATATTATTATTATTATTATTATTATTATTATTATTATTATTATTATTTTTGCTGCTGCTGTTATCATTATTATTATTATTATTATTATTATTATTATTATTATTATTATTATTATTATTATTATTATTATTATTATTATTATTATTATTATTATTATTATTATTATTATTATTATTATTATTATTATTATTGCTGTTGTTGTTATCGTTTAAAATAGTTTTCATTTTAACGTTGCAGGTTTTTGGGAAGAATTTCATTCGAACGTCTCCGATTTTGCATGTTTGTTTCCTTTACCTGTGCAATGGCGTTTGGACCGCAATGTTTTGGAGTTTGCACGTCAATGATTGGCGTTTGTACCGCAATGATTGGCGTTTATACGGCAATGTTAAAAGAGTGTAGGAAGGAAGTAAGTATTTTTCATTTTAATCTGGGTTTGATGTAGGTTTGTTTGTTAACCCGGAATGACAACCGGAATCCGGAATCCGGAATTATCAGGATATCGGAATCAGAGTTCCGGAATCTACGAATCCGAAAATTTTGATGTATTAGAATTTGATTTCTTGATCGGGTTTGACAAACTTCTCTGTACCGGAACCGGAACTGGAACCGGAGTCAGAACTGGAACCGGAACTGGAACAGGAAAAAGAACCGGAATCGGAACCAAAACCGGAACCGGAATTATAAATCGG
>JABUQX010014054.1:0-25000 GCA_015478945.1 Trachelipus rathkii
AGTGTCGGTTTTAACAGAAAAGAAGTTTTTATTTTTGAAGGATATGTGAACCACGATTCCTAAAAATAAAGACAGAGGCCTCAGGTCTACCAAATAATCCCCGGACCAGTGATTTCAGGAAAAACTTAAAGAGCTTATATCCCTTTTTCCAAAGAAAAGAAAGGTGTGCGAACTTGATGATTGAACAAGTATCAAGAAAAATCCGGAAGCGATTCATTGCAAAATTGTGTCTCAATTCCTTGGGGTAAAATTGGCACAACAAACACCCACAGGAGAAGATGGTAGGTGATGTACTAGCGATAAACAGTATTGGGAACTAACTAAACCAAAGAGTATTGAAAGTCCACCTAGCGTTTATCCCAATTAGGAGATAAATATGTTAGTAAACCGTGTAAAAATTGCACTAGGCCGGAACGATCGTCAAACTGCTACAAATATTCCTATGCTTCATTTCACAACTGCATACATGCACGTATAAAATTATATGAGTTACGTAACAAAGTCAAACAAAAGGAGCATTGTACTGCGATACAGACTCTTGTATTTTTATCGCTGGAGAAAACGATGCATGAAGTTACTGAAACAGGAAACTTTTAGTGAACTAACAGATGAAATAGAAGATATTGTCCTGGGGCCTACGGTGATTCCTTTGGTGTGTACTGGGCCAAAGTCTTATGCTGTTAGATACAGAACTGTCAGATGGACATATAAAATATATTGTAGAAGCCAAAGGTCTTACAATCAATAAAGATACAAAAGATACCCTTACAATTTTTTGAAAAAATGTCAAAGTTTATTGTATTTTAACAGTTCTGAAGAGAGAGACTAAGTGGGCAGTAAATGATGATATCAAAAAAAAAAAAAAAAAAAAAAAAAAAAAAAAACAACAAAACAAAAAAAAAAAAAAAACCAGATGTATAGTAGTAAAGGCAATGAATGAAATACAATTGATAATGCGATGAAGATGATGTACGAACGACCATGACCCTGCCTCATAAAAAGGCCCAAAAAGGGGCTTTCCGAATAGACGAATACAGGAATCCTAATGCTCATTTACCGGGAGTAACAGAGGAGGTTATGCTATAGTTTATTCCTACTTACAACTTTTCAGACCGGGAAAATATGGAGGTGTAAAGTTCATTGTATCCGGACCACAGAAGCAACATACAGCTGATAGCGGTTCTTTCAATCAAAAATCTGTTCGAACACCTAGGTTTAAGCACTTTAAACTCATTAGAATTATAATACTCATGCCTCACTGTCTCTTCTCATCCTTCCGTCTACTCCCGTCTTCAATCGTGCTCCGCTTTCTTCCTCATACTTCCTTCGCTTGACAAATATTGCTGAATTAATAAATGTAATAACAAATTTATATACCTTCGATTATTATCACCTTGGGAAAGATAATGTGGTGTGTGTGTGTGTGTGCGTGGTGTGTGTGTGTGTGTTTAGTTTGTTATTTTCATATACAATATATAGTTGATATAAAATAATAAAAAAAATAATATAATAATAATATAATAATAATAATAAATATAATAAAAAAATAATAAATAATAATAATATAAGACATATAATATAATATAATCAATAATTAATAATAATAATAATCAATATAATAATAATAATAAAAGACTCGTTCGACTCAAGAGAACAAAGTAATAAATCTCATTTACCCTTCTCATGTGTCAAAATGAATGGGAGGAAAAACAGGTAATAAATCCGTTCCACTCTCTGTGTAAAATATTGGGAGAAATAGTAATAATCTCGATACCCCTTCTCATGTGTCAAAGGATAAAAGCAATAAATCTCGTTACACTTCTCATGGTCAAAAGATATTGGGAGAAAAGTAATAATCTCGTTACCCTTCAAATTGGGATTAATGAAGATTAATGAAGTCATCTCAATTTCATGCTGACCTATGGCTGCAAATACAGCTCTGATTGTACCCTTTAGCCGTACTAAAATTGCTAAGTTTAGAAACCAGAATTTTTGTACCTACCATGTATGATTGACCTGCAGGCAAGTGATCGCATGCGTTATTGGTGTTGATTCAGGAACATCCCTTTTAAGTCCCCAGCAATAATAATAATAATAATATAATAATAAGAATAATAATATAATTATATGATAGATATATAATAATTAATATAAATTAACAATAACTATATAAATAGACTACCAATTAAATTTATTTTCGCTGAGACAACCGGCTCGTGTATATACACCCAATTGAATTAATGTATGGACATCTGCTGAAGTTAAATCTCTATTAACTAAAACCATGTTAAATGCACCAACTTCCGTCGCAGTAGTAGGAATCGAAACAATTTTGTCTAGTTCTCAATATTACAATGTTAATGTAATAATCCATTAATTTTTAAGTAAGTTTGAAAAAAGCTTGCTATTTTTTATTGTAATAACGTTTGATATATAAACACAAACAAACAACAAACAACAACAACGAACAACAACAACCAACAACAACACAACAATCAAAGACAACAACAACAAACGCAACAGTTCAACAACAACACAATTAAACTGCAACAAAATGCACAAATACCACAACAAACCGACAATCTTCAAACAACAACGCACAGCGAATTATGGATTATGTTAATACAATAGATATAAATCAAATGTCAATCAATCACGACAAATGAGGAATAGATTGGTCGCTGTAACTGATGAACGATATGCTTTAGCAGGGAAAAAGGCAAAGGTTTAAGGAAACCATGGTAAAAGAATCAAGATGTCATACTGGAGACTTACATGTACAAAACCACACAACCCAGAAAAATATGGTTTCATACGTACAGACAATAGGACAATCACATGCAACATAAATGAATAAACCAGAGTGGGATGTACGTTATAGTTTGTACAAATTTAGACTGGATCAATATATACGAATGATCAATAGATCAAAGATCAATAATTTACGAGAATAGGAGGGTGGAGTGGTGGTTTGATTTACTGACGAATAAAGTCCCAAGGTTAAAAAAAGTATTTTGAAAAAACTAGTAAAAATGAAGTATGTGCAATAGTAGATACTGGATAAGAGTAAAGTGGTTGGGAAATGAGAAAAAGAAAGTTATAAAAATTAATGCTAAAGATTATGACTTGAATCAATAGATCAAGACATCAATAGATCAATAGATCATGGTTGGTTGAGAGGATTAGAGTGGGTGGTTTGCGTCAATGATTTACTGCATTATAGCTTCTAAGGTTGGTAAAAATGAAATTTTTAAAGTTATAAACAGGAACAAAATCTACAAGAGAATTAAATTTATTATTGTTACTAAGTAATTAAGTAATAAACAAGTAAAGAGCAGAAACAAAAACAAATAAATAAAAAGTTTTTGTGTTATGTTGTTACAAGGACATATTGCGAATTCCTTGAATATCATTTCATGGAAGTGTAACCAATCGCTTTTATGATCGTAATTCTAATACACAAGCTATACTTCGAACTACGTATATCATTTGTCGTAGAGCATAGTTCAGAAATAGAGTGGGGTCGTTTGGAGGTAAAGTCACACATGATTATGAATTTAAACTTAGGACTTTACGCTTCAATGGTATGTAAAAATGCAAAATTCTTAAGTTATAAAAATTAAGTCATAAACATAAAAAAGAATAAATTTAGTAAAAACAAAATGGTTAAGAAAACAAAACCAAAATAAATAAAAGTTTTGTGTGTATGTATACAAAATATGACTTGAATAAAATTAAGTGAGATCAATAGATCGAATAGTAGATCAATCTTAAATTGAGGTCATAAAGGAATGGGCAGGAGGGTTGTTGATTAAATGATTTAGCTGAATTGAGCTGATTTACTGATTTTACGATGATATTAAATGCTTATACTGATTTACTGCTTCTAACTTAACTTGATTAGCCCTGATGCTTTAAGTGCTGTTTTTGTTAAGTAGCAGTTCCTTCTTCGTAATATCAACCTCGTTTATAATGACATTAAAATGAAACATTGAACTATTCAGGTAAGTCCAAAATGAAACAAATGTTTCGTTAAGTAGGTACAATTTAAACTTGAAAAGTTCAACAGCAGAAAACACTTATAAAGAAAAGAATGGAAACCAATATAACTACAAGATGAACAATAGTAAAATCAGGAAATGGGTGAAATTGCAAAGAAGTTTTGTTTTTTAGTTGGACGATTATTAAAACAGAGCTAAGACGAACATATATGTACAAAATTGATCAGCAAATTGAAGGTTTCAGTCTTGGAGGGCTTATAACTAATGGCTTTTACTTTGTGCAGTACTGATCTGCGGGCAGACCGCGGGCAGGCTTCGCGCTGCATTTTCCGTAGGACCCACTGCGACGTGACCGTCGGGCGTTGTGAACGCGAGAAGAAAGACTTGATCATGATCCATTCTATGACTACGGCAGAGGTGTCGCGTGCAGCGACTCAGACCCCGCCTCCCATCCGGCGGGCCGTTCTAGGTGGCCGGCGGGAGTGGCCACGCAGGTGCCGTCGGCGCATGCCGCGCGAGCCAGGTCGAAAGCGCGTATGTCGCGCGAGGGCACGGACAAGCGGCGATCCCCGGCGGCCGAGACGTAGCGGCGGCCGGCCAGCGCGGAGCGGCGGGCCGCCGGAAGACCCGGAACGCCGGGTGCGGCGCGGAGCACACGGGCGACTGCCACACGGCGGCCCGAAGGATCAGGAAGGCAAAAGGTGCAGAGGCGAACCACGGTGCAGAAAGAACAGACAGGAACCGGCAAGCCGCCCCCCGCCGGGCGAGGCAGGAGGAGACCAGGCACCGGCAAAAAATAGAGAAAAACAGATAAGCGAAGGCGAGAAGGGGACCTTTCCAGGAAGCGACTATTTCCGAGTTTCCAGTTCCTGGAATCCTTCCAGGATTTCCAGGATTTCCAGGGATTCCGTCACGGCCTCCCCAATCACGTTGACCACTCTAACGGTTACTAACGGTTGCGTGCACCAAATTAATATTCATTCCCCAAGGAAGAATGAAAATGAAGTTGATAATTTAATGTCCAAACACAGACTCATTTTAAAAGGTTGGAATATTTCGCTGTTGCAAAAAAACATGTCGCACTGGTGATAACTCTTGTTAGAACCCAAGGTAAGCTATCCGTTGGACGTACTACTGCTGCCGAGCGGTTAAAACTTTGACTGGCGCCATTATCAATTTACGCCTGAAGTCGCTACAGGAGCAAAGTTGCTATAATTATCTGTAATGTACCCACGAGAACTTAATCATGAATGACGAGACAACCAACCTCAACAATCCTAATAAAATTAATATGCAGAGACGAATAAGTGTTGACTGATCTATTGTGGGTTATAACCTCACCAAGATTAGGTTTAGGTCAGGTTTTAGGGAAATAGAAGGGGGGTTTAGCAGCGTGTTGAATGCTCGTCCTCAAACTTTCCGTGTTTAATGAGCATGAGGTAATTTTAGCCGGGCCAGGTTACCCAGATTTGGTTACATTTAAATGTGTGTTTAAGGTATACCCACTCGCAAAAAGATATTGAAACTATCACTTGTCGTTCCTACGATCCTTCGAAAACATCCCATGAAATGTCATTTAGAATTGTTTAGAATTTAGGTCAGTTAAGGTATTAAATGAAGTTTAAGTATTTTGTTATAGAATTAACGTAGTTATTATACATATATATTAATGACAGTACTAACGTAGATGACTAACATATGATAAAAAATTTATAAAGTATATTAATAAAAATTAAAAAAAATAATAAAAATAAAAATTATGCCCGTTGAAATAATATACAAGATAGATAGACTTAACGTGATTAGGTTAACAAAAAAAGTTAGATTGAGAGAAAGTCATCATAAAGTTTCAGGCCGAATACAGGTAACTTAAGGTAAAAGTCAAGGTCTAATATCTAGTTTATAAAGAAGACAAGCTTAGGATTATATAGTTCTCTCGTAATTTAAGGGCATGAAGAAATATACAATATAAAAAAATATTCCTGAACACTTCAAAAATAGATTAAATGGTAGGGGATCACTTTAGGAGATACAACTAAAACCTAATCAAATTATCATAAAATTACATAAATAAAAAAAAACAAATTATTTATTTATTATGTTTATATATTATATATATTTGATATATATATATTATTTTAAAAAATAATATTTATATAATATTTAAAAAGATAATTAGAGGACAATAAAAGATCACAATATTATAATAAAAAAGAAGCGTAAACAAAATAACTTCTCATGGAACATTAATCAAAAAAAATATATAGTATTGGTAACTATATAATATAAAAACTATAACTATGATACGATTAAAATATTATATAAATATATATACACATTAGTAATGATTAAGGATTTAATAATAAAAAATAAATCTACTAAACTATCTTTAAATTTGCTTGATTAAGAACATTACCATTAATATACACAAATAATATTTTTTTCAATAATTAAACAATATAAAATTAGGAGCCAAAATAAATCATACTAGAGTTATGGGAGATTTAGGAAATAAGCTATCCTCATAAAATCAGCATAAGTTATATCGACTTATTAAATTCATAATTTCATTTTTAAATATAAAAATGATATTAATATAAATTATTATTCATAGATTAAATATTATGGTGCTTATGAAAGTTTTAATACCCACATATGATGTATTTGCAAAAAGATCAATAATTATATAGCTCGAGGATAATAGGATCTGAATTTAGTCAGTAGCATGACACAAGCAAAGGGTTGACACTAAGGCGTGAGAGGACTCGATCAGAGCCTTAAAATATGACATTTTATGAGTGGGACTTCACACCCCATTATCGGAGAAACAATATACGCGGGAGGCAGCGCCCTAATAGTCAAGATAAATCAATAAAGTATAAATGTCATAATAATTTACAATATACGATTCTCCTCACTATCCTCTCACCCAACAATTTAAAGGTGTTTAAACAAGTTAAGTTGGAGTTCGATAAATGTAAGGAGAGGGGAGAACGTCGGTATTCGTGCGTCGAATGCTCAAGACCGACTCGAACGGTCTGACCAACCATGACCGTTCATTTGCCCTAGTAAAAAACGGGAACAGGACTCAAGGGCGCCGTTATCGCCTACAGATATAACATAAAGAACTCTCGGTCAGAATCTCCAAAAGACTGCTGTTCCTTCAAAGGAGGCCAACTATATAGTAGGTTTCGAAAAGCCATCATTCTACTTCAATCAATCTTCTAATCGAATCAATTGCATCAAGCTCATAAGTCGTTAATCTCTTTTAATCTGTTGCATTACTACATCTCCCTATTAACGATCACCTTCTACTTTTATATCTGTTGCTATATACCGCCTCGCGTGCTGTGTACAATAGGAGCGAGCGGAGTTACCCTAGCTAATACGCCTATACTTCTACCGAGGTCTAACATTATATATAGGGTATAACATGATAGACCATACCTGTATTCACACATATAAATGTACGGGAAATAATAATAATTAAAGGATTAATTTATAGGTTATACTTTCCGATGTAAAATCAATCAAATTACCTTCTACACCTAGTTCCATTTTAGCAACCAATTAAAACTATTAGTAAATATAGGAATTCCTATCTAACTGTATATAACTTGTACATTAATAGAGAAGTTATTTATCATTAAAGTAATAAATATATACTTAGATGCATTTTTAACTGATCAAAACTAACGTATAAAGTAGATTTTAAAATACATTTGAAACCATTCTTACCGCTAAGAGTAGTAATAATAATATTAATAAATTATAAATTCTATAAATACGTCAGGGATCCAATAGATTATAAGAGATAAGCCGAGAGAAACATGGTTAGCGATGTTACTAGACTTGGATTAAAAATATTTTAAAATAGATACCACAATACGCACACCGCCAACTGAATAAACTCAGGAGTGTACTCCAATAATTTATATAGTTTAACTAACTATATTAACATAAATGGAATCGACTCGTTATTATAAGTATGTAATTAAACTATACAATCGTAACAACTTAGCGTAAACGACGTAATCATCAGTACGAATCACTACGTATACACGACAATAAATAGTATAAATATATTAAATAGATATAATAAGTAGGATATAAATAAATAATGTATAAATTATAAATATAATGCAAATAAAGTATAATAAATAATAATTTAATAAAGAAAGCTAACATAGCATCAATAAGTAAAGAATAAGTAAAAATGAAATTAAAGTAAATAGTAAAATATGGAAAAAACTAAAGCAAAAGTACATTGAGTATAAAGTATAAATACTAAAATTCATATACTAAAATATATAAAAAGGTATATAAATCAAATATATATTAATATAATATGATTAAAAATAATTTTAAAGTATCTAATAAATATTTTAGAAATAGAACTATATTAAATAGGTATAAGTACTAAATCCTATAAACTAATATATGATCTATACTTTGAATAAATAAAAATAATGACTAGTATAATCAATTGAGGTCTTATACTCAGGATGGCCATTCGAAATAATACTAACCGGCAATGGATTACAGTGCGAACATTGTAGTGCGGAAAATAAACGTAGGCCATTTTTCCAGACAAGTTTCATCGTAACTGGGTGAACAGGGTGTCCCGGCCTTAAATGATACTCAACCCTCAATTCGACATGTACTACAAATTACTCTATTATATGAGAATTTTGTAATTATAATAACTTATATACATAGACTTTTATTAATAATTTAGTGTTATGATATAAATGGTAAGTTAGACTTAACATATTTTGTTAAAAGTAGGTTGGATGACAAATGGTCGACCCTACACATAGTTTGAAAATATATTATAGTACAATAATTAGTATGAGATACCACACTTGTTAGTATTATATTTAGTTGACATAAGTATCTTAGAAAGACAGTATATGTGAGTGCTAATAATTGATGGAGTAAATGAAGTATAATTACAAAGATGAGATAAATATTCAATGGTTAAACATTGTAATTGTTTACAAAGTTGTATTGTTATTGGTTAAGGCTATTCATAATGAAGGTACTCCAATATTGTGGCAAACCATTCACAAATGATTTTAAAAACCATTAGACGTCTATCGCTGGGCACCCAAAAAGAATATCTGTCTCTTTATTTGTTCTTTACGGCCTATGTCTAAGTTTCAACCTTATTTTATTTTCATAAAAAATAAGAAAGAAGATTACAAAATGACTTTATACTCTCCATTCTATTATTTATTGAAAGATCCTTATCTAGTAACGTTAGAGTATATAAGGGCCCGTTCGGATTGGTACTTACCGGTCCTGTGATTACAAACATGAAACATTGAGGCTTTGTGGTTGCTAACTCCCCATATGTGCCAAGAAATAGTGCGTTGTATGAACGATTTTATATGGTCTCCCGGTGGTAGTGTATCAAATTTAGATGGCATTACATAAAAAATATCATTATGTAAGGTACTGTCGATGGCCGTATTGTTATGGCGATCTCAGTGAGACGGAGTCTCTTCCCATCTAGGTATGATTGTCTATGAGAGGGTAAAAAATTCGGAGTCGCAGTCTTTAATCTCTTACTGAAAACTCTTAATCTTAGGGTTCTTAATTGAATCTGTATTAATCCTTTGAGGTCTAAGCCATTCTACTCTACACTAATCAGGTACCTGCGTCGTGTGGTCCCCAACAATCAACACCCAGGGACAAAATCAGGGGTCCTGTTTTCTGTGAGTCACAAAGGGCTCTCCCGCGCGTCGTTCTTGAGATTTCGTCCGTTGTCGACCTCTGCGCATCATAATTTTACTACTTCATTAATCATAGACCGTACTTTTTTCGTTGTATAAAAAAATAACGGAACAGTGACTTTTGCATAAAATACGTTTCTTAGGGTTCTTGGTAGACATATGTAGAGAGATATCAATTTTTTTTCATGTTATACTACTTAGATTATTATTCACTTATGGAAATTATTAGGTCTACTTCAATTACTAAAAAGAGCTAATATACACGATAATTTGTGACTGGTTATTTCCCTGGAACGGTACTAAATACAATAAAACAGGTTAGTGACTTTTGAGCCCTAGATAACAACAACTATGGCAAGTTTCTATTTATAATGTGACCCAGGACAAGAGATCTTATTAAATTCGTTTTATTCAATATATTTGCGCTATACCATTGAAAACAACTGAATTAGGCTGACGGTGTTAACAAATTGAATAGGCTTATAACAAGTTCACACCCTATATCTGCCTCCTCTTCCGATCTTGCGCCAACAGACTGCCAAGCCACCCCATCCCCCACGTTCACTAATAAAATATGCACCGGTCTCAGTTTAAAGGGATACCCTTTTTAAAATTTGAAAGAAATCCTTGTAGTGTAAGAGAAAGAACCTTACAATATTTTTATTCCCGACTATCAGAAAATCCCTATAATTTTGAAGGCCTATCTTATTACATGTCATTCCTAGAACCCATCCATAACTTGGCCGGAAAAATCATAGTCATTTATAATCAAAAGAATAAAAACTGTACAGGATTTTGTGCAAAGATATTGCGGGTATTTGTATAGAATTTCTCCTTGCTTACTTTTCGTTCAGACTGGAAAAAAGCTAGTATAGATCTGAGACTAGGCTCACGTATATATTGTTATGAGTATCAATCTCGGACAACATCACGACTGTAGAAAATAAAGTGACATGTGCGCTTCATTTAACGTTTCTCGATAGTATGGAATGGCGTGTCAATATAACTATAGCATTGCTGGTTCTAATTAGTTATAATAGGCTTATTAATTGATCGAACGAAAAACCGCTAATTGTCATTACCCCCTGGCAAAAAAAGCTCTGAACCCTGTGGGACACAAATCTTCACTATATTAGTTTGTATTGACTTTATATTATGACCATTTTCAGGTTTAGTTAATCACACTGGGCTTAATATTTACCCTATTGCCACATAACCACCTTACTAAAATGGGTATATGGCCCAAAAAAAACCTATTGTACACCAGTCGGTCACACCCCTTCACTTACCCACAATTGGTTGACATGTACTTAACTACTTTCCATATAAGCACACATCCTATATGGTGGGAAGAAAATACCTTTATACCTCCAAAAATCAATCTCTAAACCTTTGACTATGACAATAAATACACAGGGACATGATAATTAGACTAATACTTGTGGTACTACACAGGTTATAAGTGTCTATAATATAACACTCGAAATCTCTAATTATAACTCCTCCATAGTGATTACCGTTTACTACCTCCATATTCACAAGTATATATATATACTAGTTATACATAGATAAAATATACTTGTGAGAGGGTCGATGTAGTAACTTAATTAATTTATACTGAACATTATCATAAGATATAGTAAATAACATTATAATATATAATTATAAAGAGATAGATGAGAGAGAAAGAAGAGAGTCGGACGAAGATGAGAGACATGAGGCTTAGACCGAACGGATGACGACGGGGAAGACCAAGGATAGATGCAGAAAGAGCGTACCCGTCTAAAAGATAGGTATGTTTTTAATATTTTCAACTCAATTTATTAGGTGGGTAAAACCCAAATTCAAACTACACGCTGGCGGACCCAACCTCCACCAGACACGCCCAGACGGCAAAGTATACTTCGTACCCGAAAATAACCACAGTCATCGAAATGCTCTGTGAAGGGATTCTCACCTCTCTATCGGATCTGTGATGGTATTTGGAGGGTCGCCCATTTTATGTGGGGTCGCCAGAGATCTGTTTGCTCATACTCCTGCTTCTGCCCGGTATCTATATACTAGGCGCGCAATAGAAATTCTTTCCCCCATCGCTCGCTTTGATGGAGAAAGATTGCAACCGCATTATAGGGTTATATATTTGGCAACTACAACCACGCCAGAAATGGACGACAAAGCTTACCGCCAAAATGAACCCAAAAACACATATGGATATGTAATTTGCGCTAAATAAGGGTCGGGACACATAACATCCTCACGCCGCACATGTGGAGCGCACCGTTTTTAATTTGGTAAACGAAAGAGAAAATGAAAAATAAACAACCATTTTAGAGACAATGCGCCTCCACTTAGAAAAATAACAGAGAGATGCAGCTCATTAAACTGTAATAAAGAATAATTTACAAAATTAATCATTCCCATATATGTATATAAGAATATAATAATAATTAACAATTAAGTTAATAAATAATAAATGTTACATAGATTTTAAGATAACTCAAAAAAAAGTTGAAAATGAAATAATATATAAGTATACGTTTTTTGCATGCTATACAAAATAATAGAATTTTTAATAATATAAAGGTTAATAATGTATAATAATAAGTGTAAATTAATGATAATCAGTTATTTTTCAAAACGCAGAATGAAGGGTAGTATCCTGACAAAATTCAGATTTCTTTCAAAGAAAATCGACAAAATGCGTAGATCAATAAGACATATATCCATGACCAATTAACTCATAAGTTTTCTATTAAAAAGGGATCAGTGTTAGTCAAAGGATTTGTTATTTTCATATCAATATTCGGGGATACGTAGCTTTATAGGTAAAGTTATATGTTATTACAGATTTAAGTCACGTAAGTAAAAACCTTTTAATTGATTTTATTTTTGATAAACTGAATAAAAATTAAATGTTTATCATCAAATTATAATTTGATTTGTATACTCTCACTGACGTTCCTCTACCTGCTATATAAATTTATTGACATTTTATAAACGATACTTGTGAAAATGTAACTCTCTTACTATAATATTATTTTGAGGAAACGTCCCGGGAAAGTTATTTTTGCAAGGAACGAGAAATCTTTCAAAAGTAGCGTTTATGCTCTCAAGGTATAGGAAATGAGGAAACAAAAAAATTCTCGTTTCAAAAATACAATTGCTTACTAGAGAACGGAGAAAGCCCGATAAGAATATTATAGATGAAGCCTGGCAGAAGGCATGTTATAAATCTGCATTATTAATACCCATATTTCCTCTAGGGCGCGCATACTTCTCCTGAGTCACCCTTTGTCGGCACCATTCATCAAGACACTTACCGTACCATGAACATTAACAATGCCAGCCGTACAAGACTAAGTGTATACTTATGATAAATTGTGCTCTGCAAATTTTGACACCACTACCGCCACTAGAAGAATGTGATAGCGAGAATTAGCCGGATGGGGCCCATCTGTTATGATTATAGAAGTTTACTCTCATTATTTCCATTCAAAGGTTGTGATTCCGCTTTCATCTAGAGCGTCATTATAAGTCCATACGGGTATAATGCAAGGATATATACATATATAGATTATATGGTTATGATTAGTAGTGAATAATAATTAGTTGTAGGATCTTACTATTTATAATAATACGCGGTAATACTCTATTAAAATAATAAATATTTTAATTATTATTAGTATAATATAAATAACTTTAATATTAGATTTCACCAACGACATCCTATCCAATAAGTAATATATATATAATAATTATAATCATACTAATAAAATTATGTTATATATAATAATAAATATCAAAGTTATTAATGTAAACAGAACTGCTATAGAACAGAAATAACTGACAAATTTGAAAACAAGTAAATAATTAGATTTATTATTGTAATGCTACATTGTAAGTCAAGCATCTTCCGACCATCAACATTATACGGAGAAGTGAACTTGGTAGTAACGCTAGTCGGACAAGACATGCTCACCTTTGAGTCCGGTATATATCATAATAGTGATCTCTTATAGGGTGAATGATGGTAAAGTCTAACATGAAATATTAAAGATAAATGAAGATGTAATAAGTGGTTATAGGAATATATTATTATAAATATAATATTCTAATCCATAGTATATCATGAGAATGTACGTAACCGATAATATAATAACCTGACTCAATCCTATAATAAATGCTAAACTAAGAATATAGCTACAATATATACTAAGGTATATGAATAAAATAAATATATAGATATTTGATGGATAGAGTAACCTGGGTTTAATGAACCAAACAGCGCACTCCCTATGGGCCACCTTAATCTATTGATCCTTCATACCCTTATTAACTGGCCCGTATCTAATGGCCTGACGGTGGATTTTGGTCTACCATCAATCGTCAAAGTAGGATCTGCGACAAATTTATCTAGGTTCTCCTTTGGTACTATATTATTTCTTCAGTTGATCAGTTGGTGGCATCGAAGGGGTTTATACAAAAAGCTAAAATGTAAAGTTAACTAATTGGGTGGGAACAGTCGCAATGAATATAATAGGAGGAAAGGTTATAAGGGAGCACCATTGTTGAAAACTTTCTGATAGAGATTTTAACAAAATTATAATGCATTCCGGGATCAATTCCACTTTAGCTATATGATTATCAATAGTGGCACCTGGGACCGCCTACCCTATTCTCTATCAGATCGATGCTACTCTCTCAAGAAGCGGATGAGAAGTCTAACCACAAATATACCATGAAAGAGACCATGGCATCACACGCGAGAGCGGCTTCGGAAGATTGGGATCTGCGCCCGCCGGCGTCATCCCCTCTCCATTTTAGGCTCGTCCCTACCACCAATTTCGGAGGTTTAAGAGAGCGGGAGGAGAGAGCAATAGAAGCAAATATATAGATAATGTGTTGGCTTTAGAAATTCCAAATTAACCATTATTGCTTGATTATAACAACCCCACAAATTCCTAGAAAAGGCATACTTTTTATATTCTATCGATTCAATCAGATAAGAAGAAAGAAGCCAGACGGTAGATTCGGGCTGTAGTCAGTAATTTGACATATTATGACGATATTGTGAATGTAAGTTAAGTAGAGAATGGAATTATGAGTAGTAACAAAGACATGAAATTTGATGCCATTATTAGAAATGTTATAATTAAAAGTAATGATTATTTTAATCACAGTTTAAATGGCACATCATTACCTTGTTAAATTTATCAGTGGTAATTTATTTAAATATTCAGCAGCTGTTAGGGTATGGTATAATGTTCAAAAGAACTATGTTTTAATCCATATTTGTGAATATTAATATCAGCCTAAATGACAAGCACAATCGCCAATATGCTAAGTGAGAAGCATGTACCTCCACCATTTCTAAAGGAATTAGTAGATATTCTCATAAGAATAATAATAGATTCTCAATAATAAATGTTAATTAAGACGAATGAAGATTATATTTTAATTACAATAAATGAAGATATGAAATGGGATAAAATGAATAAATAAATTTAAATAATAACATCTACGCTTCGTGTCCGATACCTGACTGAGGGAATCTCCCCATATTTTATTTTGTTGTTTTTGTTACATAGATTTTTGAACATCATTTTCTGTTTCATATATATATTTCCTATATTTTATATAAAAATTTCTCTGTTGATTAGGAAAGCGTTTAAAAACTGCGTCTTTTTAAAAAGTTCAGCTACTCTTTCATATAAGAGATATGAATCTCGATGACACTTTTATTTATTATTGTGCAATCAGTCAATCAAACTAATGTAAAGCAACGCACATCCAATTTTTTAACAATTAACTCTAGCTTAGTGTTTATTTTTTTTTTTATTTATTGTACATATATTATTATGATTTGTATCTAGTAGTGATAAAAAGTTGAGAATTATTATGGAGCATGCCGAGTATTTGGTGTATTCATTTACATACTACTAACCTATAGCGAATTTTAAGAAGATGCGAGGACAAGAGACTCACTCTTCAATTTTTCTTATATACTCTTAATATTAATTTTCAATACGTAACGATAGTTACACTATGGATCCTAATACTGCTACAGGTTGGGACGATTATTTACTGTACGCGCAGCATCGCTTACATTATGTTCCATTGGATTCCATTTATGCGTTCTATTTCAGCTCATTAGTTCTCTCTCTTTTTCGGTCATTGCTATATGAAGGATTAACTACTAACAACCTCGCTATGTTTCGTCATTCATTCTTCAGCTCGTTTTCTTCTCAAGTTCCGAGATTTATTCTTCGTGCAACTTCGTGACCTGAGGGACAGTTAAGGAGATGATTATAGTGTCGCTGAGTTACTGGCCGTCTTTCCAGGATTAAAAAGATTGGTTAATCCCTATCTCTCAGTCGCACTCGTTTTTTTCTACTACGACTATTATTGGTCCTTTCTTTTAAATTATATAGATAGGGACCATTGGCACTAGTTGGGGTGAATTTGTGACCACACGCAATGACTAGGGGCCATAGGCACCAATTTATATTATATGGTAATAGACTGTTAACAGGGAGGGGCACATTTCCGACGAATTGTTTATTTTTCGTTGATTCTCTACAAAAGTAAGACAAGGCGAGCTTCTTTCAAATAGTTTCTTTTTTTGGCGGGCAAAAATATGTGTCATTATTCGTAAAAATTCGCTTCTATCTGGCTAATTTGGTTTTGCCATCATGCTCTCTGTTGCAGCACTTATTCAATGTTAGTATCGTATTGATTTTTGGTCCACTGGATGGCAGTTGTTGTATGCATAGAAGAAGACCGTCAGCTTCATGTTCGACTCTTTTTGTTTTGGGCGCCATCTTAGACTACGAAGTACTTATATCTGCTCCTAACCCTTAGGTTTGAGTGATACTCCCCTTCAAGAGATATGAGTGGCTCCGTAGCCTCGAAGTGGCTGAGTAGATAATATTCGAAGGGGAGGAGACGCGCTTTATTCACCAACTCATGGTCGCTTTCTATTGCGTATAGGCTCCGGCTAGAACACGTCATCTCGTTCGAAGAATCATTGTTTTATTCCAGAAATACAATAAGTGTTATTTCTATTTCTTAGTCTTTACCACTTGCTTTGAACAATTATATATTGTACTGGAATTGGGGAATTGGACCCTTCCCCAACGAGAGCTTACCTATCATATCACGGTCTCAATAATATAAAATTGTGACGTTAAGGAGTTTGGACCCCGCCGCTTAATCTAAACGACCAAATTCTCGGCTGGGAATTTCCCCCACTGGTGGAACTTCCCCGTCTTATCCTTTAGTTGCCCGTTTTAATCCCGACTCCGATCATTGAATACATGTTTCAGGATAAACGGCGGTTGGGCTCTGGAATCTAGTCGGGGGGTTAAGGTACTCTTTTTGGATTATCATTAAGGTATCTTGAAAACAATTGTTCTCCTTTTTTGATAGGTTCGTCCTTAAAACTCAGGCGCTCGGCAAGAACGCACTACCATAGTTGAGAGCACAGGCTTGAAACTCACTATTAAGGTCCACGTTTAGGTATAGATACTTGTAAGCACACCGAAAGATAAGTAGAGCAATATTAGAATCATATCGACATGGTAATTACTTTCAAATATACATTTAGAACTTATCCCTGATTATTATTATCTCTACAATAATACCGCCTGGTATTATTCCCTGATCCAATTTTTAGACAGGTACATACATGAGCACAGGACCTATATCATCTCTTTAAATACTGTCCGATGAATTTTCTCAAATACGAAATCGGTTTTTAGATCTCAGTGAGAACATTCTCGAATTAATCCCGATATAGGTTTCCTGTAAGTGAGTTCAATCCTGAATGATGAGAAGGTGGCGACTTAGTGTGTAGGAATTGGGATAACCGAGTAATTTATTAATGATTTATGTCAACATATAAATGTATCCTTTTGTTTTTTAATTGAATTATAAAATTCTTAATGTTTTTTTTAATGTATTTCAGTGAACTCTTAAGGTTACCTTCTAATAGCGATTTTATAAATGGTCATTTACTTATCTTTGATCTTCTTATCTCTGAAATAGTTAATTTTCATTTTTCTTTCTGAATCGTTATTTTGATTCATATAATGGCATACATTGCCTTGTAATGAGAATTTATTTTGTTTGATATTAATGTTAAAGATATCTTTTTATTCATCTACTTTTAATTCTTTTACTTCATTGTTTAAATTTATCTAATTTCTTTTTCTCTAATTCTCTTTCTTTCTTCTATGCATTTATAAAACTACCAATCTCGATGCTACCGTCTTTGGTCATAATTTGCCTATTGTGAGATATCTTCGGAATGTACGGTATGGGTTCCTTTAAAGCCCATACCTATTTTTTCCTTCTTCGCTAATTTACGTCTGGTCACGTTGCCAAATTCCTGGCTGGCTTCAGTGATAATTTCTCTTTAAACGAGGATGTTCATAGTTAATCAGGAGTATCTTAAAGGTCTTATCACTCTGATTCTTTGTTATTGTTTCTGCTCGGCCTTGATTGGTGGACTAAGGTTGTGTTGGATTGAGCCTATCAACCGCGCTGAGGAGGCGTTATTGGCTCGTAGCTTCCCCCTCTTATTTCACATACTTTATGCAATATTCTGTTAGCATTGATGGTTTCTTCGCTCTACATTATCAATGCGGTATGATTATAATATTCACTTAATGGATAATCTCTCAGTGATTAACTCCCAAGAGAAATGTGATACGCCGAAACCAAGAGGTTTAAACTATACTAATCTCTCGTATGTTGCTTAAATTCTTATCATCATTCTATTGTGTGCATCTCTGTTAATGATTTCACGAGATTGACGTTAATATTTTTACTTGGTCTGTTAGACAATTAAGTATTCATGTATGTTTAGGGAGTTTCGTAAAAAGCACTAAACAATTTTCCACACCTCATATGTCATGTTTCCGTGGCCTGATAAAATCGATACTGAAGAAGGCTATCGGAGCTCCTCCTTCTTCAGGTGTGGATAATATAACTGCTGCCTCGCGGCAGGTCTGAATGAAAATGTAATTACGGAGGTGGAGTGTAATGTTATATGTTCGAAAGGGCTGGTAGTGTAAGCATGGGATAGGTAATATATTTGCGGTCTGACTGGCTAATCTATTACTAGTCTAAAAAGCCACCTATTTATCTACTGCACAGGTGAGAGCACCACTCCCACAACATGTAATATACGTACGTGCTGCATTACGCTTGCCCTAAGAATAAATGCGGATATAGAGCGGAGCGGCGCCCAAACAAGATGCAGGCTCAACATTTGAGAGACAATCCACGAACAGAGAAACCTATACGAACGCCAGAGATAGATAACAATAGACCCAAATATCTTCCCACGAAAAGATAACCTGCCTTAACATCCGATATGTTATTCGTGAGGTATAATTGGAATCTGTGAAATCCTATTATCATGCCTGGATCGTTAGATCACCTTACAACATGCGATGCATGTAACTCCCCACATGACTCTAGAATTGTATAGCGACGCTCACGGTAGTCAGATCTCATACAGTCTATATGCTAGTACTAAAACAAATTTACTAGTTAAAGTATATAAATAGAGCGGCTATAGCACTGTGGTAAAAGAGAATAAATTGATAATCATTTATACCAGCACTAATACGCTATATACAAAGGGAAAAAGGCGCAATATTCCGAATGTTACATGTCTTTCAGTCTCTGAGTTAAGTAATTATATAATAACGATATCCTCAATCATAATAGCAGTGTACGTTTCAGTGAAAAAAAAAAGGAATACAATTCGTGCTAAAAAAAAAGAAGAAGAAGTAAAAAAAGAAAAAAGTTAAACAATATAAAGAAAGATAAAGAAAGCAATGAAAAGCGAACAAAAAAACAGAAAGATGAGAAAGAAGAGAGAACCTTGTAGAAAATGAGGCAAAACAATAGCTATAGAATAACGAAAAAGAATACCACACATAGTTGCACTAGATGATAATAAGAGAAGTACCTTTTTATAGCACATCTAGTATAACGGACAAGCCAAATAAAGGATGGAAAGGAAAATTAAAAAAAAAAAGATAAAGATACGAGTAATTACTTGATATTAGTATGGATCACAGAAAAAACAAGCTATCTAGAGAGAGAGGATAAACTTCCTATTACAGAAAAGTTGAAAAAATAATGCAATCAATGATCAAGGCACCAAGAAGTAGGTTAAGCACAATTGATTGCGACGCTCCACCTTCTCATTTACTTAAGAGAATTCTCTCCCTGACAGTCACTTGACTCACTACATCGTCCCTCCACCGCGCCCCTCACGTCTTCCTCTCCTCAGACACGCTGATCCCCCGTGGGAAGGACCAATGCGGCAGTTCTTCGCGCCTATCTTCATCTTTTTACGTCACTCCTCGCTCGCCGCCCAACAATGATTAACATCAATCCGCAACATCTTCTGCCCCACAACTGGCTCTTACGAATGCTATTGAACGTTTCTGTGCACCTCGGGAATAAAAATATATACTCACATAGGTCCTGAAAGAGAGAGGATGGATAATGTTCTAACTTCTGTTCGACTTACTTCAACCTGTTCAGTTCGATTATAACATCAGTGATGCGCACCTCACCCCAGATCCTGTGGTAAATGAATAATTAATATATATTATATATATATATAATTAATAATATATCATATTATACTATATATTATTAATTATAGTATATTATATTTAATATATATTTGTATATTAGATATACTATATATATATATTATATATTAATCATATATATTATAATATATATATAAATATATATATATTATAATATTATAATATATAAGGGTGAATAGTATATGATAGGCCACACTGCGGGAACAATTACCCATATATAGATAAAATAGTTTATATTGATAGATTTATTATCAGATCACATTTTGCTTGTATGTATTATATAGTTTATACGTGGTTAGTGATAATATATATAGTTGGATAGAATAATAATATATATATATATGTATAATGATATATATTATATAGTATATATAATATATAGTATTATATATTATAGATAATATATATATTATATATACTAGTACTATATTAGTACTACTTATAGTATTATATAATGAGCTGATCTCTAATGATATTATATAAGTTGACTACTATACGTATATATATATGTACTATATATATATATATATATTATATATATATCTAGTATAATTAGTTATAGTAGTAGGTAGTATATCATATATAATTTAGTATATGTATAATATATATATTATAATAATATGATATATGTTCGCTGCGGTGGAACCGTGTGCTCCATCTAGCGACCTTCCATGCCACCTCCAACTTCGTGAATTTGCTTCTAGCCCAATCAGGGGTGATACTAAAGCTGAATAAAGAAGAACAGAAACACATTCCTGTAATATCACTCCACATATTTTAATATTAAAGAAAATCATTATGTATCCATTTTTCCTTACACACGCTTCACTACTCACATACACTTTTATCTCCATTCAGAAGCCTACCACGACACCAGTATATCAGTAACACATTTCATAAGCTCCCTATTGAATCCTATCATATCGCACTGTTGCAAAATCCGATTAAGTCCTAAAAAACAATTTATTTTCTTCTCTCTTACTTTTCTCAATCATTTTTCAATGTAAAGTTTGATCCACTAGTATCCTGCTAGCCATAGTCTAAAGCGCCACCTGTGTTTTCACCTAAGTCAGCTCCCTCAGTCACTCAAGTGTTCTCTTTCAACCAGAACCGACTGAGCATTATATCTTCTCTAGCAACACTCGATAAACCAGTCCCCCTAAAGATCGTACATTCCCAATCCCCTTAACCTATATATAGGTACTATTTACTGCGTCTTCCCCAATCCCTCGAACTATGTGTATTAAGATTGTGTATGTGTGTTAAATTTATGTATGTAATTTTAAATGTTTAATTTATATATTATATATATATATATATATATATATGTATATGTATATGTGGTGTTAATTAGTTAGGTATAGGTATAAAAGTCATTGAGTATATATAGTTAGATTAGTGTTAGTAAATATGTGTTCGTGATTATAGGTGTTATATTGTGGTAGTGAGTGTTGTGGTTAGTGTGTTGATAGTGAGATATGATATATTATGACTCTCTATTCTCAATAATAACCCCTATGTGGGAAGATGTGACTATCCGCAAATATCAGCCAATCAATTCTTTTGAGTTTAAGTATTTATATAGCAGCTAATTTAAATTGAATAAAAGACCTATTAAAAATTTGTTGAATATGTCCATAAATATTTATTACTGATTTTGTATATTTTTAAGATTTATGAAAATATTTATGATATATATAATAAGGTAATTATATAATATAAATTATCGTTTATAATATAATCTTATGTAAATAACCATATACTATTCTAATTTACGTAATATAATTAATATAAATTATATATTAAGGTACTATATTTTTATATTTTATTATTATTTTAATATATATCTCACATGCAGATTTTATTGCGTTATAGATGGTTTATAATGGCAGAAACATTACTGTGACTTAAGTGAGATATAAGTCATAGCAAGGTAGCGTAAAATCAAGAACCTCTTAAGTTTCTTCTGATCATCAAATCGGCTAGATCCATATGAAAATTAATTGTAGTCTTTAAGTCAGTAGTATGAGTTAGTTAGATTAGTGTATGGTTAACGTAGTTAGGTGTAGCGTACTTACTTTGTGTGGTGTTAGCCTCGGGTAATACACTACGTGGCTATACAGTTATCTACTAAAAATATGAACTAAATTTACAACTAAGGTCATGATAAACACTTATCTAAATCCATATATATATAGTATATAATTAGATAATACTACAGAAGATTAGCTCCATAGTGCTGCTAGCAATATTATTTAGTATGATATATATGACTACCTTACCACAAAATCCAAATAACACTAATGTCTACTTTAAGTTTACGGTCCACTACTAAACCATTATAAGCTGTAGTATACTAACCTCATATATCTCACTTACCTCTACTATATCACTTCGATACTATTAATATATAGTAACTTCTACATATAATAATATGGGTAATATATATATATTAATCATTTTATTGTATACTATTAGCAATTTATATAATAGAAACTAATATCGAATATAATATATTAAAGATTAAAATAAGTCTCTGAGAGACTGAGTGCCATGAATATGTAGAGTAAAATTCCAAACTAACTGCTAAGTAGGCCCTATATACTGATATAAATACTATGTTGATTATTACTTATATAAGGTGCGCAGACGGAAGTGGTTGACTGATGGTGAAGAATTGAATGATAGGATGTGCCCTTACTGATGTAGAATATTATATATATATATATATTATTATAATTAATAATATATATATTAAATTAATATATATATAAATATTATATAATATATATATATATAATATATATATATATATATAATTTATCATAATTATATTATTATATAATATATATATATAATATTATATATATACATTAAATATATAGATAATATATATATAGTGTGTGTGTGTTATATATAATATATATATTATATATATATATGTGACGTGAATCGGATAAAATTGAAAAGAATCTAATATAGAGTGAGCTATTGAAGTATAAATATAGGTGTTTAATAAAGAGTTTGAAAGTAAATGATAATAAGCAGTAAGGTCGGTAATGGTATTATGAGCGAAGAGAGTCGGCAGTTGTGAAATCATAGTAATGTGGATGTCCGCTAAAATAGGAACAAGTATCTGGGATAATATGTAAAATAAAATTAGAACCTAATGTATTATAGAAAAGAAACAATGAATCAGAGTGTATATGAATAGTTGTAATGTATAGAGAATGCTGGTCAATAAATCTTAGCGAATGAATATTAATTATTCTAGGTCTGTACATAGAGGGTATTCTAATACCGTTCATTTAGTATAGGATAATGTATAGTATAGCGAAAAACTATTGTTGATGTAATAAAGGGAATAGTTCCAAGGATTTCAAATCTAAATTCATATGCAAAAATCTGTACGGAACGTTTGAATGTGAAAGTTTATTTCAAGAGAATTAGATTGCAAGTAACAACGTTGATTGGGGAGTAAATATGCCTAAAATAAGAGTATAATAAATAATAGTTTGTAATATTAATGTATTAGAGCTCTCTTAGCTCAGAGGTATGTAACAGGTATGTTAGGTATGTAGATGATATTTTTTGTTCAGTTCCGAAACACATCAATATTCCATACTGTTGAACCAAGAGGCAGCTGAATATATATTATATATATATATAAAGTAATACAATCAAGGTACATAAATAAGAGCAGTGGGATGCAGCCAAAACACTGAATAATTACTATATAGATCAAGCTTCTTTCAGTAGAAATAATATAAAGGAAAGTATATATATTATACAAATAATATACTATTTATGTG
This sequence comes from Trachelipus rathkii, assembly GCA_015478945.1. Classification (NCBI taxonomy): domain Eukaryota; kingdom Metazoa; phylum Arthropoda; class Malacostraca; order Isopoda; family Trachelipodidae; genus Trachelipus; species Trachelipus rathkii. The sequence continues at coordinate 24,192 of JABUQX010014054.1, forward strand.
TGTATATTTATAACAAGTGCTTATATTTTAGTATCTCACACTAAAAAGTAGCAATGTTATTATAACATATATTTAAAGTATGTTAAAGGTTTATTAATATCATATTAAAATGCCAAATAGCAATAATCATTTCATAATAGCATTTTCTTTTATATTTATTATTATATATGATTTATTGTATAATTATACTATTTTTTTAATATAGGTTATAGAGTAATATACTATAGGAATATAAATTATATAGTATATGATTAAATAAGTATTTTAAAATAACCACGTATGTCGGTAACCAATGAACTTGTCTTTTGTGTGGAAATCGTTATCAACAAATAATAGTAGTATCCCGTTTTGTCCAACACAAAAAAAAAAAATCTTATAACATCATGTAGAGAACTTATATTGGGTGTATGAGATATGAATAATAATTTATGAGATAGAGTAAGTTCGTATAGTCTTATAGGAGTATATGAGATTTGAATTTATTAATGCGAAATAAAATTAAATAAGTTTGAGTCACACGATATATTAAGGTCCTTAGAGAATCCTAATTCTCAAGAAACATTATCAACTCAGTCAAGCATTCAGATTGGAAAATCTGGAGAATTAGAAGGTAATATCAAAATTTCTCATGGTGATACGAAATGAACTCCAAAATGATGTAGATTAATTCTCTACATTATTTTATAATTATTTGTCAGTATTTGGACACCAATGATCTTTCTTCATCCTAAAATTCCATGTAAGCAGTTGAAACGAGAATTTTCATATATTCACTTTACTCCTCAAGCAAGTTCATCTTTTGATCAGCG
>JABUQX010014054.1:32500-35000 GCA_015478945.1 Trachelipus rathkii
GTAACATTATTTCAATCAAGATGAGACAGGGACCACATGGAACACATACGAGGTGCGTTCCCTCGTATTTTCCGTCGTCAAATAGTTTGTTGGATTTCCTTCAGCAACTCTATATTTTTCGTACCAACGATCCGATTCAGTACTAGTACTACCATGAACAGCAACAGTAGTAACCCTCCTTCTCTTCATCTAATGTTTCACGATCAAGCAAACTTGAAACACGAAACGTCAGCCTACTCATGTAAGTTGTCAAAATCAGCAAATTACGCTCGATAATCACAATTCCTCAACGACAACTCACGATGACAACCTTAATCCTCCCGCTCTAAATTCTCAAATCACCTTATGTCAAAACAAAGAAACCTAATACGAAAATATTTTTTTATTCATTCCTCGACACGTTGCAACTCCAAGCAATCCATCCCTTCTAAGAATCATCTTCAGGTCTGGGGTTGTACTTAATGTCTCGAAATGCTAAGAACTTAATAAAACGTCAGCCGTTGAGAAACTTGGGTATTCTCCAACTAAGTTCTTGTCTTTACCCAGACCTGTTCGTAAGCACAAGGAGAAACTACAACTAAGTCATTAGTGTATAGATCTTTAACACGTCCTCACTCGAAATCACGTCAAGCAGAAATGTTTTCGCCTTCCTTCAGAAACAGTGCGCTCTTCCCAGTCAGACAAACTTCAAGAAAATGACAAGAGATCCTGCTGATGGTCGAGAAGCAGATCCTAAACCTCGCCGAGAGACTATGAAACGTTACCAAGTAATAAGGGCAAACACAAAGAAAGCGACTCTCTTAAACAAAGGATGATATTAAAATACAAACACCTCAGTCTCAAATATCAAAAGAAATGACCCTAATATCATCCAAGATCAAGAACAGTAGTTAAAAATGATAACTGGATGCCCCTTATCCAAAACGAGAAGATAATATACTTTATTCTTATAGAAGGATTTGGCAATGAAGATTATTATTACCAGCCAATAATAAGACCACCTGAAAGATTTTTTTACTACTATCCGCAAACCACTAAGACCACTGAACCTTGTTATAACTATCGGTCTTTCCCTAGAACAGATAAAGGGATTCATGCATATCAGGTAATGTATAGAAGGCCTGACGGCAACGACCAAATATATCCATTCATTCCGAGCATCTCAATCATTTATGAGAAATACATTAGACCAGAAATCAGACCTATTCATGACCTATATTTCATTCCTCACTTATCCGAGAAATTATAATTTACCTCCTCCCTACCAGCCCTATCATCCTATCATAAGGGAACCCCCTCCACCAATAATGACCACTTATCAACCACCTCCTCCCCTTCTGCCGAAAGTAATAAACAAACCCGATCCCATAATAATTACTCAATATAACAAACCTGTTATTGAGGATATTAAATATCAATCCTTGCCCAGAAAAGTGGTGAAAGAGGTAGATTATACTTATCAATCCTTGCCAAGAAGATTTGGTAAAGAAAATGAACTAAGATTCTTTCCAATAAATAATATTGAGAGTGTTGATAATACAAGGTACGAGGATGTGAGGAATATTTTGGACGAGACTAATGTCAAAATTCTACCCAAACCACAGGAGCAAAGTAAAGTAGAGCTAAATAATGCCGAAGGTAAAGAAAATGAACCACAGAACACTCATGAACGACAACTAACACCTAGAAGGCCTGATGTTGTTGCCGATCTTACCGCTTTTACCTTTCCAGATGAACCATATGATCCTCAATACCAAACTATACCAGCCCTAGATAATTCTGAAAGTAAAAAGAGTAATTCTCTTCCCACGAAACGACAAGTAAGGGATCGTTCAACAGATACCAAATATCAATCGCTAACTAAAAGAAGAGAGGAAGGTAAATACCAATCATTATCAAGGAAGTCACCAAGAGATGTTGAGAGCAAGTATCAGTCACTGCCAAAAAGAAAATTAGAAAAAGAAAAAGATTATGATCGTCCTCCTCCTCCTCTTCCTAAACGAGTCCCAAGAGATGGTTTAGATATGAAGAATCATAGCAGTCATCTCAGGAAATCAAGTAAAGAAAGAGAAAGTGAATCTCGGTATCTTTCAAACAGAAGAACAAGTAGAGAAGGGGAAACTAGATCCGCTCCCACACGGAAAATTTCACCTTCCTCATCTCGTAGCTGTCCTAGGCGTCAGCAGGAACCAATACCAAGTAGTCAGCAACCTCCAAGGAGCCCACGATGGACCCATCCTGATACAGACGATGAAGACGGGATCTATTCAACAGTAAAAGCGAAAGAAGATCCAGTCTATCAAAGTGTATCCAGAGATTACAGTATACAGACCACTATCCCACCAGTAACCGCTCCTTCTCGATATCGCAGGAGCCTCAAGATGATGAAGCTACCCCAGCCTCCTTTAAACCAACCTCCCCGTCTTAACAACAGGACCTGTTGGACCACATAATCCATTGTTGAATTCCTCTATAACAAAACACTAATGCAACATCACAT
>JABUQX010014054.1:52500-53653 GCA_015478945.1 Trachelipus rathkii
TGTTAACGAAAGTTGCTACAAGTGTTTTAGTACTTTAGTGCTTTGATACCAGTGCTTGCTTGAGTGGCAGTGCTAGTGCCAGATTTCAAATATCTATTCAGATCCTCTTGAGAGTGATGCAAAAAAATTTTTTGGTTTGTGTCATTTAGATAGTTTATAATAATGAGAGATATTTTTTACTTTTACTTTAATAAAATTGCAGTTCTGAGATATGTTTTTGGTGTAGATGCGGAAGTTTACATTCTCTCTCTCTCTCTCTCTCTCTCTCTCTCTCTCTCTCTCTCTTTCTCTCACTCTCTCTCTCTCTCTCTCTCTCTCTCTCTCTCTCTCTCTCTCTCTCTCTCTCTCTCTCTCTCTCTCTCTCAATATATCTATAAATATATATATATATATATATATATATATATATATGTAATATGTAATATGTATATATGTATAATATATGTATTTATATATATAATTAAATAGAGAATATAAATTATATGCTTTTATAATAGTAATATAGATGTACATGCAGTATATATATATATATATATATATATATATATATATATATATATATATAATATATATATATATATATATATATATATATATATATATATAAAAATATATATATATAATATATAATATAATATATATATATGGAGGATTATAAAAAAATTTTATTCTATTTTTCGCTTAATCTATTGAGATATCTTCGATGTTGTTGTTGCTGTTGCTGTTGTTGTTGTTGGTTGATGTTATTGTTGTTTTTTTATTTGTTCTTCTGCTGTTGTTATTTTGTTTAAATTCTTTTAAGAGGTTAGTTTTGAGCTAATTTCAGCGAGAAAAAGAAGTTATCTTTGCAAATAAATAAAAAAAAGGGTTAATGGTATAATGATGAATGGAAAGGCAAAATCATGTTTGATAAATAATTATTAAAGGGAAAGTCTCTTGCAAAACCTAAGTTGATGCTTTGTGAAAAAGTTCTTATTTATTACGATAAATTCTGCTGAACATTATATATTTTTATGAGTATTATTATTTTTAAAATTCGTTTCATGGATTTTGGATAGAGTTTTTAAAGAGGAAAAAATCAAATAAAGAATAATTTTGTTGTAAGTGCTACGTTCTTGTATACAAATAGGGCAAAACTGAGATAAGGAAGAGG
>JABUQX010014055.1:0-10000 GCA_015478945.1 Trachelipus rathkii
GAGAGGAGGAATTCCCCGGGGAGGGTGACCACTTGCTGATTTAAGCATCCAGAGAATGAGTAGATCACTGGATAGGGGAGGTATTACAGCCGCCAAAGAAGTAGGGCTCACGATCCACTGCGAGTGTATGACGTTAGTAAATCACGTGATGTGAGGTTTATTATCTCAATTAGTTTCGCCAGTAATGATCTATTTTTATTACTATATAAAATTTATTATATTATATATTAATTATATATTAACATATTGTTATATATATATAAATTATTATATTTAATATTTATAATAATACTTATATATATATATATTACTACTATATTAATAATACTTATATAATTGTTATAATTAATAAGGCCATATGGGTAGTAATATCAATGCTTATAATTATTTAGTCTTGGGGGGTACGTACGATCAAACAATGTTTGGAAGACCGCTGTCTAGACTGCCAGTGGAGTACATAGCGGTATATCTTGAATATAAGGCGGTAAAGTCCTTGGGTTAGAGAGTGGAGTAGGAAAGCGAAGAGGCGTATCGAACAACTCTCTCAAGGAGGGTTCCAGTAGAGCCAGTTGACCATGTATAGCGATATAATAAAAAAAGAGGTGACGCAACAATTCGACCGTAGAGAGAAACTGGGGAGAGTTTGTAAAAGAGGATGAGTGAAGAGTGAATGAGAAGAAACTTGCCTATATTCACCTCTTGAAGTAGAGCTCTTGGTGAAGGGGAAACAACCTATATGAGAAGCATACTCTATGCAAGGACGAACAATCACTCTATATGAGAAGCATACTATGTGTGGAGGAAGAAATCCGAAGGCGATATCAGAACCGCAACCTCTTCAGGCTTGTTAGAAGAGAAGCGTGGTATCCTTCCCATTAAGATTCAAGCGAGAAAAAACACCCATATACATATATATATTATATATATATATATATATATATATATATATATATATATATATATATATATATATATATATAAATAAACTATATTTATATATATATTTTAAATGTATATAATATATTATATATATATATATATATATATATATTATTATATATATATATATAATATATATATATATATATATATATATTATATATATATATATATACATATATATATATATTAGTATATATATATATATGACATAATTCTTAGCTCCTTTCGCCGACTTCAATGAAATTTACTGAAAATTTCCGAAATATTTTGTAATTAATTATTAAAATATTTATGAAATTCCCCGAAGAGCAAAAGAATATTTACAATGACGCAAAATCCGTTGAAATGCGACCATCAAATTTATTTTTGTCAGAAATAAATTAAACTATTAATTAGAGAAAAAGTTAATAAAATCCCTTGGAACTCAAGATACAATTGCACACCATAAGAACATTTTTTTTACGAGGGGCGTGGCACCTCGTTCCATCCACACTCATAAGTGGTGGTAGCCTAATTAAATATTTTATCAAAACAATAATAAGCTTATAAGTAAGTTTAAAACAACAAGCTTGTGGCAGTAAGATTATATATATATATATATATATATATATATATATATATTATAATAGTTATATATATATATATATATATATATATATATATATATATATATATATTATATATATTAAACATCTGGCGTGTTACGTTAGGATGGAACTTTCCTTGGCTCTCCTGTCTAAACAAGGTACATATCCAGCGTAATTTTCACCTTACTCACGGAGTGTTTACAGACATGTTCAATAGTCACTACCATATCTAATCTTCAATTATTACCCACAATTCTTACTCATTATACGCTTACATAAACTTTTCTTTATTATTATTTCTAATAAGGGCTTTAATTCATAAAATCTAGAAGATTGTGAAACACATAATGTGACAATATATAAATATAATATAAATAACTAATATGAAAACGGCACCATAAAAAAAAAAACATTTTAAGTTTGTTTTAGGAAATATTAATTCTAGTCGGAATAAAATGGAGCAAACATTAAAAGAAATAATTCTTTCAATATTTTCTAAATTTGCAAGAAAATGTAAATAGTTTTTCATTAAAAAAAAAATCGTCTAGATAAAAAATCTATAGGAATAAATTTTTTTTATCATGATCATGATGGTTCATGAACCAAAAGAAAGATCTGGTCTTACCTTAATAAACTTGTAAATAAAAATGCAAGTAAAGTTAGTTGAAAATAATAAAAAAAATATAAAACCAAACATTAAAAAACAAAACATTTTTTTTTGGCAGAAGAAAAACACGACTAGAAAATACCTATCACTCTATAGCTAAACTGCGACGTTGTATACATATGAGGTTGATTTGATAATACTGAGTATTATAACAACACATAAACAATATTATTACTCAATAGTAATATAATCCATATTTTCAGAACTTAAAATGTATACATTTATTATTATTACTTCTTATATTAGGTGAGTATAGCAGAGAGATATGCGTTTAAAACTGTTTGAGAACACTTACTTTTAATTGTTATACTCTTTTCTCCCCATAATATCTGCGATAAAGATCTTTAGAAACTGTAGTTTGAGTGATAGTTTTTGTCTATTAACCAATCAGGATAACAGAGTACGATCACAATATTCCAATTCTTGAATGTCACTCGCAAATTACCGTACGTGATACCAACAACCTGTTCTCCAATTATGGAGTAAATACACAACTCGATAATATCTTTTTGAGATAGAAATATTTTGCTGTATTCTTTATAAGAGAAGCTTAGTCTGCATTTCTCACACAGTTCACATACACCTTTTATTTTTTGAGAGACTATACTATCATGAGAGAGCCTCTACTACCAATCAATTACTTCTTCTTTCCATCGTTTTGGTAAGAAAAGGTGTTGATACCAAGATAAGTATTATTCCTTATCGGTAGACTTGCCGTTATACGAGTAGATACAGCAACAATTGGTAGTATTTGAGTGTCTATTAATTCTGTTTTAAAACTTGTTCTATTATATTTTGGGCTAGGTTTATAATAAAGGCATTAGTGAAATAACTTCTTTTTAGTATAGAATGTCATTAGATTAAACTATCATTTGCTCTCGTACTATAATTAAACGAACCACTGTTAAAAGAGATTATAGTTCATAAATATCATTTCGACATTTCAATAATTAATTTGCAATGTTTTACTTGAGATGTTAATATATTAAAATAATTTAATGCATAGAGTTATAATATTCAACTCCTAGCGCCCTGTCACAGAATTAACATACATCAATTGTTTAATCTTGTTGTATTATCTCATCTAATAAATATTATCACACAATTACATGTAAATGAACATTATATATATAATGATATATAGTTGTAACATCTATAAATATATTTATAAGAGGATACTCAAATTAAATTTCTTCCTTTAATAAAAAGTATATACTACTAAGTATACGGATATTATTTCAAAGTTCTGATGATTTATCTGAATGTTTTGAAGTTATTCAAGAGCCACCATCTGCAAGGACAATAGAAGGTTCGTTTGTAGGAAATTGGACATCTCCACTAATTTGTACCTATGTATTCCTGTCCTGCTTGCCATGCTTCTATTTCCGTCACGTCAGGCCATAAATCCTTATAGTTCGTCTTTTGGAATAAGAAAGGAAATGTGTGTAACACTATACAGATAGAAAAACGAATTCCACAGGCCAGCGCACTCCTAAAATATTACGAAGTCTTGCTGAGTTATCTATTTAGTATGCATGCAGAACTAATATCTACTGCGTAATGCAAACATCGGTAAGAGAACCATTAATACTTATTTTATTAATGAGATAAGGTATATCTGGAAATGTTATACCTACTTACCTATATAAATCACATCACCTAATCACTTACACAACACTTTTGAGATTTACACTGTAGATAATCATGTCAGAGATCTTTTATAAGCGATATAGCTAGACATTATAGAATTTTTATAATCACAGATTCTATATTAGTTTAGATAATAATTCTATAAAGTGTATTATTATACTATAAACTTATTTTTATTGGAACAGGAATTAAAATTCATTGTGTGTAGTATGTATTTTTTTTTTATAAACTTTCTGAATGTTGTCATTGTTTTTATTAAAATTTTAATTCGTTAAGAATTTTTTCCACATCGTAAAGTTATTTCCTTTCTCTTCTCATTTGTTATACTATTATAGAGAGTTCTTAATTTTAAATTTATATCAATATAGTGACTTAGATATAAATGTTTCGAGTAAATACCAATTATAGACTATTTCTTATACCAGCTAACTTTTATATAGCTTCCAATTTATTTCTACATGCTCTGATCTGCGTCATACAATATGCTCACTCTCCACAAACAAAATAGTAATTATGTCACAGTACGTTATGACTCATATATCCGTACTCTACCTTCGATATCATATCTCCGCCACCTCTCTCTTCTCACTCCTATCTCTCTCCCTCCCATATCTCTATATCATAGGGTATCACCAGTATTCTGCTTACTCACTCCATGGCTTACGCTTGCGTCTCCGCGCGACGTCGATCCTCAACTTTGTGCTATATCTCGTCCTAAGTCGTAAGGTTAATCTCTCTCTGCTCTGCAGTCCTTATTCTTATCTTTAATGTCTCCTCAAACTTAATCTCATATTCTTTTGCTACCCCCTCACAAGGCCCGCCCATTTCAAGCCTGAGAAAACAACAGTACGATATCCTTACGTAGCTTATCCGAATCTAATGCGACTGGTCTCTCTCTCTTCACAGTAACTCGCCTCACGCACTTCTCCTTGAGTCACGTTCTTCCAACCAGAACGGATTTCGCTATATTCCTTCTGGAAACACACATATATCTTCTCCTAGTACATCCGACCAAAACATTATATCCAAACTTTATAATCTTTCAACACATTCGCAAACCATAAATCGACACCTACATCTACTTCATTATCAAACTTCCACATCACTACCCTTATCTTTTACAATTAGTATCACTGACAAATCCCAATATCTCTCATACCTCACATATTTAAATATTACCTATCTCTGGGGAACACCAATATATATATCTTATTTATCTTCTCATTTCTCTCTATACATACATATAGATAATTTTCTTGCACGAGTCTATGGTCAGCTCATATTCAACGCGAATAATATATTTTATATTCAGTAGCGAGAGAGAGAGAGCAGTAAAACGTTAGGAAAGCATAGCTGACGTTTGCGTGCACAATTCACCAAAAACTGTGTGAGAGTTGCACCACCTATTTTAAATTAACCACTGATTACTTACTGCACTTTGTCTCATTCCGTTCTCTATCTCACTACTAGAACCTAGAAACTATAAATTCAATTTATACCACCCATATATCTTATTCAATTGCTCACGTATTTAGTTGACAAAGAACACACACAGGACGTACAGCGCATACTCACCGAGTCTACTCTATTATAGAATTGTCTCTATAGCACATTTAATAACACAGAGAAGCTCCTTTTCTATTGTTATAAACGCAAATTTATCTATACACTATTCTGACACATCAGCTCCCTGACTAAATCCTCTATATCCTCCTCTGGATTTTTTGCGCAAACCGAGATTATGATGCGTAGAGAGAGAACACACACGAGAGAGAGAGAAAATTTACAGTAGTTATAGAATATATATAATCAAAATACCTGAGAAAACGTTCTGTCTGGACCAAAAGTAAATCGATATCACACTCATATCCATTTAGTAGAAGGTTAGTGTATGAGTATGAGCACTTAATAATATACCACCAATAATATAATCCTATTTATCACTATATTATATATATATAATATATATTACTGGTGACGTCAGCTTTCCTATCAAGTGACATAATACGTTATTTTGATCCCTTAAATATATTTATTACCACTATAATATATATATACACCAGTTCAGCACCTCACGCATAGCCCATTTCAAGGAGGGGATCTTATATCTGTAATAGTATTTTTCTACCTGATAGATTGCGAAGCGGGAGGATCTAACCCAGGCCTTCCATGCGTACCACAAGGTTGGGCGAGACGCGTTCGTGCGTGATGAATGTAGTGTTTATTCGAGTGTCTTACACGCTAGCAACATAATGAATATACCATTAGCTCTTCTCAATTTTTGCGTCTATAGAGTACATCTAATTAAATTAATGCATATTAATTTACAGATATAGAACTCTTTCTTAGTCCTAGCATATTTATCCTTTAAACAATTCCCTTTTGAATAAATTTATTAAATAGTTTTTCTATTCATGGTATCCTGATGCTGACCAAGACAGAGAGCGAGAGAGAGGCCGTTTTACTATCTACCCATTCCTAAAAGAGCGAGAGAGAACTGGATATGGTAAAGTTCATATCCTTTTTCTTTAATCGATTTTGGTGGTGCGAAATGTAGTCCTTTTGGAGAATTAAACCTATGCAATATAGATTATACTAGGTGAGCGAGAGATTATATATAATATATATTATATATATATTAATATATAATATATATATATATATATATATAATATATATATATATTATATATATATATCTTATTATATATATATATTACTATAATATATATATATATATATATATATAATATATATTTCAAGTTAATTTCACCATCAAAAGGACACATTCGCACAAAAAATCAATAAAGAAAAGGATGACTTTACATATCCAGTTTTGCTAGAGTCTTTTAGGAATGGGTAAGATAGTAAACTGCTTCTTGGACTTCTCTGTATTGCATGCATCAGGTACCTGAAAGAAACCATTTTTAATCAACAATTTATTCAAAAGGGATTGTTTTTAAAGAAGAAGAAGTTCACGACTTAAAACATAATAAATTGCAAAATGAATGATAGGTATTTCCATGTTGATATGCGTGGCCTCAACACTAGAACGTCTGGTGGACGCATGGAAGGGCCTGGGTTAGAATCCTCGCTCGGATCCTAGGTAGAAACTACCTAGAGAAGTCTCCCTCCTTGAATAGGGCTATGCCCGTTGGGTGTGAATATATGATCTATATATATATATATATATATATATAGATATATATTATAATATATATATATATATATATATAATATATATATATATATTATATATATATATATAATATATATATATATATAATATAAGGTATATATTAAATACTTGAGATATTCCTACTAACCTACAAATGAATGGTTGGAAAAAATCTCCAACATCCTCTACCTTTGGATTTTTTCCAACCATCATTTGTAGGTAATGTACAACCTCAATATATTTATATGTGCCTTATATATATATATATATATATATATAATATATATATCTATATATATATATATATATATATATATTATATATATATATATATATATATATATATAATATATATATATATATATATATATATAGTAAAGTTAAAAACTCACCGGGCATGCCCTATTCAAGGAGGGGAACTTCTGTAGGTAGTTTCTACTAGGATCCGAGCGAGGATTCTAACCCAGGCCCTTCCATGCGTTCCACCAGACGTTCTAGTGTTGAGCCACGCTACAACATCGAATACCTACATTCATTATGCCAAAGGTTATTTGTAAGTCCTTCGTCTTTTCCTTCTCCTTTAACAATTCCCTTTGAGAAACTAATTTGATTAAAATAGTTTCTTTCAGAGTACCTGATGGCTGACAATACAGAGAATCCAAGAAGCAGTTTTACTATCTACCCTTCTAAAAGACTCTAGCAAAACTGGATATGTAAGTTCATGCCTTTTCTTTATGATTTTTGTGCGAATGTGTCCTTTGATGTGAAATTAACTTGCAATTATATATATATATATAATATATATATATTATATATATAGTATATATATATATATATATAGAGTATATATATATGAGTATATATATATATATACTATATATATATATATAATAGGTATATCATATATATATAAACATATATATATATAATATATTATATATATATATATTAATATATTATATATATATATATATTATATATGATATATATAGTACCGTATAATATATTTATATATATAAATATATATTAATATATATATATATATTATAATATATCATATATATAATATATATATTATAATATGTATAATATATATATAATATATATTATATATATATATATTATATACCTTATATATATACCGTATATATATACCGTATATATAATCGTATATATATATATATATATATATATATATATAATATTATTATATATAATATATATATTATTATATATATAATATATATATATTATATATTATTATATATATATATATATATATATTTATATATATCGTATATATATAATATATATATTATATATATATACTAATATATATATATATATATATATATATATAATATATATTATATATTATATAATATATATATATATATATATATATATATATATTATACTCACACCGTTTTTTGTGTCTCCAACTATATAATATTTCATAAATTCCGTCTAAAGGGTGGAGTATGTGCTATGTAAACATTAATACTCCTGTAACAAGTCTCGTGAATCTCGAATCTTCAAATTTCGATGTTCTTGCTTAAAATCTTTCTTCCTTCTACTACAATAATCTTGTGCTTCTGCTACTGTTCTCCTAATAGAACAGATTTTCACGCCTTTTTCGAATATCTTACTACTTCTCACGAGACTGTTATATCTTCTCATCCAAATACTGAGGTCTTCTATTTAAGGGATTTCAATGTACACAACACTGAAATGGTTGGGTTCCTTCATACTGATTAGGTGGGTAGGAGGCCGTATCATTTAGCAATTCTCAACGCGATCCTGGAACATCAACTAATTAAAGAACCAACACACATTCCGGATCGTGACAACCAATTCTTGAACACACCACTTGACCTATGTTTCACCACTAGTCCTTCTCTTTATAAATACACCACCTTCGCTCCTATTGGTAGATCTGACCACAACCTTATATCTCTTAATCTTAATACTTTCCCTCCAACAGCTCCATCCTGCCCTGTGCGTTCTTTCTGGCACTTTGATCGGGGTCCGATTGGGGGCATTGCGTTGCTTCTACCTAACTATAATTGGAATGACTGCTTTTCCTCTGGTGACGCCTCGCTTCTGACGACAAGTGGTGAGCGCTGTAATGCGTTGATCGGGATGAGCAGGTTCATTTTCTTATTTGACTAAAATCTTTCTTCCTCATAATCCAATGTTCGAGGTCGTAATTGTTCTCTGGCTATTCAGGCTAGAGACAATGCGTATCATATCATGATTTCACACCTTGTATTCTCCTTACACTTATCCACATTTACTTTCAAACACCTCCTTTTATTCATCCTGCCAAACCCCTCTACCAATCTTCTCAAACTTGTTTCAAATTCATCACATAATATCAAATCATCAGCATAAAAAAAGCAAAGTACCCTCCATTCTCTATCATTCTACCACCCTCCCCTATCATTAATTTTATCATTACCCCACCCCATCCATATATAAATCAAGTAGCCATGGAGAGATAACACATCCCTGTCCTTTACCCCTATTAATCTTAAACCATCTACTCTACTCCATTTATTCTTAAAGATGCTTCACTATTCACATGCATACTTTTTATTCCATTCAAAAGCCTTCCACTAACTCCATATATCATTAATACCTGCCTGTTGTAAATCTATAAAACCCAGTAACATTCTTTTTCTCTCATATTCTCACTCATTTGCTTCTACGTAAAAATTTGATGGACAAATTTTCTACCACTTCTAAAAGCCCCTTGATCACCAATCAGTTCCTCAATCACTCGACACACTCTTCCTATAAAAATACCAGAATATATCTTCCCTAAAACACTCAATAAACTAATTCACCTATAGTGCCTACAGTTCCCTTTATCTCCCTTACAATTATATAAGTACTATTACCAATAGACCTTTGATGCTAAATTTATTGTTTTAATGTTTTTCAGCTACTAAAGGAATGTGAGCTGCGATATGGG
>JABUQX010014055.1:15000-17500 GCA_015478945.1 Trachelipus rathkii
ATATATATATATATATATATATATATATAATCATATATATATAATATATATATTATATATATAATATATATAATATATATATATATAATATATATATATTATATTATATATATATATATATATATATGCTCGTGGCGCAGGAGGTTGAGTCACTCGCCTCTCATACGAGAGTACGGTGGTTCAAATCCTGCCGCAGTTGGAGTTTTATCTTCCTGGGGGCAAGAATTAAAACTTGACTGCGAACACGTTGGTGGGGCTGGTTTGGGATAGCCGGCCTTAAATTTCGATTTCCTGTGGTCCCCGCCGTGTTCCCCTGCATAGGGGATAAAAGCAAGTTTAAAAGGAGTTTTATATATATATAATATATATATATTTAATGATATATATATATATATATATATAATATATATATATATATAATAGTATAGTATATATATATAATAATATTATTTTAAATTAATTTTTATGCAATGGCAAAATACAATTCAGACACATCAAAAAGACTCGTTTTTAATATTTATGTAGTAGTATTTTATATTTTAAATTTGTGGTCACGAATTCTCTTTCTTTAGTTAGTTAATTTTGTGTTTGGTACTCCTACTTTATCTAATAAGGTATTTACTTATTTCAAATAAGATCTTAATAATGCTTTTGTTTTAATGCCAATTATATATATATATATATATTATTATATATATAATAATTATATATATATAATTATATATATAATATATTATATATATATTATTATATATATTTATTATATATATATATATATATATATATATATAAATATATATATATAATATATTATATATTATATATAATAATATATATATATATATATATTGCAAAATTATATTTATGTATAGTTTTTTGTTTGAAATTCATTGTATATATAGCAATATATATATTTTAATTAAATATTTTATTTTCCTTATTTAAATTTTAATGAAACTGGGAGTTTTGTAAATTTTAACCTATCGTAAATATCATTTTATATATATATAATATATATATATATATATTTATATATCTATCTATTTTTGTTTTTATATATTTAATAATATTTTTTTACTCTATATATTTTTTTAATATATTTATAAATACTATAATATATATATATATATAAATATATAATATATATATATATATTGAAACCTTAAAAGTTCTTTCGAGGAACCCTAGTATGTAGCTTTGAACCCTGCAGTAAAGGTTCTAATTGAAGTCCCTAAAAGGTTCGAAATATGTGACCGAAGAACCCTTAAAGGGTTCCAAACAACCGCCCATATAGGTATTTCTGGAACCCTAAAAAAGTTTTAAATGGTTATTTTTGGAACCCTTAAAGGTTCCAAACCACCATTGTACACGGTTCTCTTTGGAACCCTTCAGAAGGGTTCTAGATAATACCCCAAAAGGGTTCTAAATACGGGACAACGTGGGGAACCCTAAATGGTTCTATCTCAAACCTTTTTAGAGTTCGTTTTGGAACCCTTGAAGGTTCCAAGCTGAACCATTTTACACGGTTCTTTTTGGAACCCTTCAAAAGGGTTCTACATGATACCCCAAAAGGGTTCTAAATACGGGACAACGTGGGGAACCCTAAATGGTTCTATCTCGAACCTTTTTTTCTAAGAGTGTATCCTGCATTTGAAACCCAACATAATAACATAATACTACCATTCTTAAAGTTGGTTAGCTGTAAAAACTTCTAAAAAAAGTGTTAGGGGAATTGTAAGATCTGTAAATGGCATATTATTTAGCTTTCATTCATAAATTATTTTTTGCATTATGACCAAAGTTTTTACTAATTTGTAAATTTATGTAGATTTGGGGAATCTCGATTCAATACTTCTCCCAGTAACTTTGATCATTGGATATGTATTGTGTATATTTTATTATTGTACCTTGAAAAGAAATACTGATAAAGTTTTCTTTCATTTTTATATACAATATATAAGTTGGGGGTGTCAAGATTAAGAGAAAATTATAATTTAAGAGCTCAACAATACTTTTTTTCAGTTATATAATAAATGTAATAAAAAAAATGAAAGAAATTTTAAATTAAAATTGATTTATTTGATTGGGAATACTTAAAATGGAAGTAATTCAAATTGTTTTGATATAATTATTTATTCAATTGGCTCAAAGAAATGTCCCAAAATCCTTTTCAAAGAGTTACTCAATCCTGTCTTTAAAATGTATTAAATTCCAAATGGAAATTTTATTATTATCCTTTGATAAAAATTTAGCAATTTAATGACAATAATTAGAACACATTTTGCTCAAATATTATTATTATTATTTATTTAATTATTTTCATTTATGCAAAATAATAATAATAATAATAATAATAATAATAATAATATAATAATAATAATAATAATAATAAAATAATAATAATAATAATAATTAATAATAATATAATAATCATTATAAATAATAATAATAATAATAATAATAATAATAATAATAATAATAATAATAATAATAATAATAA
>JABUQX010014055.1:37500-40000 GCA_015478945.1 Trachelipus rathkii
ATTTCTTGCCTTTGTATAGTAGTGTTGTTTGTCTTATATATATATATATATATATATATATATATATATATATATATATATATATATATATATATATATATATATATATATATATATACAATATTTAAATATATATATATATATATATATATATATATATATATATATATATATATATATATATATATATATATATATATAGAGTTTTAAAATCAAAATAGCTTAGGATGGCAATAGTAATAATATGTTGACAATGCCTTAATTGAAAGAGACTTGTGGAATCCTTTTGAAAAGAAGAAAATTGAATTCTTAGATATTTATCATAAATTTATTACAGTATGGTAGCAAAAGCTTTCGACCTTAATCTAGGTCCTCCTTCAGCTGCTGTTTTACATCAACTAAATTAAATAACAATGAAAATATAAAATAAAAATATAAAATTATGAAAATTAATTTACAAAAGTTTGGTTTTAAGTTTTTTGAAAAAAGGTGAGGAGTGCAGAATGTTGTTTATGATGGGATCTATGTGTGAGTCGTTTCTTTGTATATTGTAATTGTTAGAATTAGTTATGCAATAGGATTCAGAAAGTTTTCTAAGTTGTAGATTGTCAATGTGAATAATGGGAGTCATGTGGTTAATGTTTATGTTATGATTATGTGTGGATCTATGAAGGGTAAGGGCAGAATTAGGGTTATCTTGGAGAAGGTCGTATTTGTGTTGATAATTACGTCGGGGAAAATCATGTGTTTCTCCAATGTATAAGTTGTTACAGTTGGCACAGGGAATTTTGTACACACATTGGGAAGTAAAGGAATCAGAATGAGTACGAGGTTTGAAGATTTTTTTGAAAGGAAGTACATTGGAGGAAGAAACAAGGATAGATTTGGGTAGGAATTTTTTACACATGTTGTGAGATGTGGTGGGTAGAGGGAGATATGAAGTGTGTGTGTTATCTTGTCTTCTTGGATTAGTGTAAAAAGTGTTCTTTGCTTTACGAAAGGCATTATTAATGATGTTTTGTGGATAGGATAATTTACGAAAAGTTGAAGAAATTAAGTTAAAATCGGATTGCAAGGAGGGGGAACTCATCACAATGAAGAGGAAAAGAGAAGATAAAGAAGAAGACGAAAGAGTTTTAGTGGGAAGAGAACTAGTGAATATAATTAGGGTTGGCAGTAGCTTTTCTGTAGATAGAGAATTGTATGTGATTATGAGGGGACTAGGTCAAGAGAGCATCTAAAAAAGGAAGGGAGTTGTTGTTCATATCTCCCTCTACCCACCACATCTCACAACATGTGTAAAAAAATTCCTACCCAAATCTATCCTTGTTTCTTCCTCCAATGTACTTCCTTTCAAAAAAAATCTTCAAACCTCGTACTCATTCTGATTCCTTTACTTCCCAATGTGTGTACAAAATTCCCTGTGCCAACTGTAACAACCTATACATTGGAGAAACACATGATTTTCCCCGACGTAATTATCAACACAAATACGACCTTCTCCAAGATAACCCTAATTCTGCCCTTACCCTTCATAGATCCACACATAATCATAACATAAACATTAACCACATGACACCCATTATTCACATTGACAATCTACAACTTAGAAAACTTTCTGAATCCTATTGCATAACTAATTCTAACAATTACAATATACAAAGAAACGACTCACACATAGATCCCATCATAAACAACATCCTGCAATCCTCACCTTTTTTCAATAAACTTAAAACCAAACTTTTGTAAATTAATTTTTATAATTTTATATTTTTATTTTATATTTTCATTATTATTTAATTTAGTTGATGTAAAACAGCAGCTGAAGGAGGACCTAGATTAAGGTCGAAAGCTTTTGCTACCATACTGTAATAAATTTATGATAAATATCTGAGAATTCAATTTTCTTCTATTCAAAAGGATTCCACAAGTCTCTTTTAATTAAGGCATTATAAAAACACATATATATATATATATATATATATATAACCAACAATATATATATATATAATATATATATATATATAATAGCCAATATTAATATATGTAAATAATAATGTAATATTATATTATATATGTAATATATATAATATAATATAATAACAATAATAATAATAACTATTATATTAATATATATATATATATATACTTTATATGTAATACATAATAATAACATAATAACTATATGTATATAATGTAATATGTAACAATAATATATATAATAATAATATAATATATGTAACTGTAATATACCAGCTGTATATAACTCAATTTTGAAACTTTAGAATTAAATATTGTAATATAATAATAACTAAATAATAATATAATATATATATCAACAACAATAATAACATATCTAATAATAACCAACCAACAACAATAACCAGCCAGTAATAGTAATAATAATAACTGTATATAATATATAGTAATAATAATATATATAATATGATCTTATATTAAATCGTAAATAGAAATTTTTTATATTAATAGGAGATTAAAA
>JABUQX010014055.1:80000-82500 GCA_015478945.1 Trachelipus rathkii
TAATTATAATAGACAAAAAGGCGAAATCAATATTAATCCAACTCTAAATAACATTATGAACTCCACAAATTCCTATAAAAATCTTGTCTAAAATATAAATTACTTTTTAAATTCTTAATTGTTAAAATAAATTGATTTTAATTTTAGTCTTACAAAAAAACTGCACCTGATGAGGTTTGAGAAAAGAAACGAAAACTTATGCTTAAGTTTATTAAATTTTTTGTTTTTGATAAAATACTGACTTCCTTCTAAATTATTGACAAGATTCTCTGCAAGGGCTTCTATTAATTACTAAATCCTTTAGCTATCATTGCTGAATATATATATATATATATATATATATATATATATATATATATATATATATATATATATATAATATATATATATATATATATATATATATGCCAGGACCCACCCATATGTTAATTTTTCAGCCCAGTGTACGTCTTCTTGTGAGCCGTAGGTCATACACTCAATCCCCATATATAAAGAGATATATATATATATATATATATATATATATAAGTATATATAGTTATATATATATATATACAAGTATATACCCGCTGCCACTGTTGTTATTATTTTTAACTCCTCTTTAACTTAAATTATTTATATTATATTTGTTAATTTTTCAATTAATATATAAATTATTTATTACAATTTGTCAAAAATTTCATACATCTATATATAAATTAAAATTTATTTCTCTCTCACTATATATATATATATATATAGTATATATATATATATATATATATATATATATATATATATAGGGTATATGGAAAGAAAGAGAAGAGACAACAGTTCAGGTGTTTTAGCCTACTCTTATGAGAAACCAAGAGCTCCCAGCCATTTATATACAAAGGAAATCTACGCCAAGTGACCGATGATACTCCACTGATGATATGGATTCAAACCCACCTGGGACATAATGTTTATGTACAATTTGTAATGCGAGCATGCATTTATTCTCATCTATACAATATGTATAGTCCCGATAAAAATTACTCCAGTGTTAGTCTCCCTGGGCCCGGGAGGTAGGTGGGGAGTCTTCCAGTGACCCGATGCAGTGGAATATCATCAGTCCTGGTAAGTATTTCCTTTTAGTGCATATCGTGAATATAAAACTCTCTTGGTTTTAATATTCATAGGTAAGGGTTCAAACCCACCTGGGGACATAATGTTTGTGTTTATGTACAATTTGTAATGCGAGCATGCATTTATTTTCATATATATATATATATATATATATATATATATATATATATATATATATATATATATATATATATCACCCACCAACACCGCCATGCAGGAAATGGTGTTTTGTATAAATAAAATATATATATATATACCGTATATATATATATATATATATATATATATATATATATATATATATATATATATACATATAATTAGTCTTACTAACATTTTTTTATATATATCTTTGATTTCTATATATATATATATATATATATATATTATTGTTGTATATATATATACATATATATATATATAGATATATATATATATATACATATATAATATATATATTATTATATTATATTATTATTATGTTATTATGTTATTTATAGACACATATAAATATATATATTCTACATATCTAAACCATATCTATATATTTGTTAATTTATATATATATATATATATATATATATATATATATATATATATATATATATATATTATATTATACATATATATATATATAATATATATATATATATATATATATATATATATATATATATATATATATATATATATATAGGTATCTACATGTATTCAAATATTTTATATATATATATATATATATATATATACATATATAAGTTATTATTATATATATATATGTTGTATATACATATTAAGTTATACAGTATATAATATTATATATAAACATATATTATTATTACAAAGATAATATTATTATTATTATATATATTTATATATATATATTATAATATATATATATTAGTTATTAATATATTATTATTAATATATTAATATTATTTATATTATATTATTATATATATATAGTTACATATATATATATATATATATATATTACATATATATATATATATATATATATATTATTACATATATACATATATATATACATATATATATATATATATATATATATATATATAAAAATATAGAAAAAGTGTAGATATATATATATATATATATATATATATATATATATATATATATATATATATATATATATATATATATATATATATTATTTAAATAAATGTTTTTAACAATTTTACAAAATATTTTAGGAAATTTTCTTTGTGTTAATAAAATATTTTTTTTTATATATTTTCAGATGACGAAGCAAGAGAGAAGAGTTTACACTACAGTATATATTATTATATATCAAAGGCGTTGGGTCCATTTAAGCAAGGGAAGTCCTTCCCTAGTAAAGGAAAGATAATTTCAAAAATTTAAGTTA
>JABUQX010014055.1:90000-92500 GCA_015478945.1 Trachelipus rathkii
TCTATCACCGCAGCTTTTCAACCTACTAGTATATGCCGAGCAGTCGTGAGACATCGGTATTGGAGTGAAGATTGGCGGTAGGAACATCGGCAATCTTAGGTACGCTGATGACACAACCCTACTAGCCGAAAGCAAGCAAGATTTGGAACGACTTCTCTTGAAAGTTTAAGAAGAAAGCTAGAAGGTATGTCTAAGCCTGAACATAAAGAAAACAAAAATTATGACAACCTCCGAAAACGGCAGATGTTGCATAAAAATCAACGGTGATGAAATTGAGACAGTCCAAGACTTCATATTTCTTGGCTCCAGGATTTACCAAAGTGGGGACACTACATCAGAAATCAAGCGACGATTGGCTCTTGGACAGATTGTGATGATGATGAGCATGAAGATCATCTGGAAAAGTAGAAACATCAGCACTGCAACCAAGACCAGTCTAGTCGGCACGATCATTTTTCCAGTAGCTACCTACGGATGCGAGACTTGGACGGTTAGGAAGAGAGAAAGGAGAACAATCGATGTTTTGAAGATGTGGTGCTGGAGGCGAGTTTTGCGCATTACTTGGTCAGCAAGGATTGCCAACAAGGAGGTCCTGGATTGCATTAGGCCAGAGACCTCACTAAAAGCCAGGATCACCAAACAAAGGTTGTCGTACTTTGGGCATGTCATGCACAGTGATTCATTGGAGAAGTCACTCATGTTGGGAGTGACTAGTGGAACTAGGAAGAGAGGACAACCAAAGACCCGTTGGCGCGACGCGTCAAACATGACACCGGCCAGACCATTGGGGAGCTTAAGGAAGCAGTAAAGAACATAAATGTTTGGAGAGATGTGATCCATGGAGCGATCGATAATCGGCTTTGGTTGAATGGGGATTGATATATATATATATATATATATATATATATATATATATATATATTAAGTTATTATATATATATATATATATATATATATATGCATATATGTATATATATATTGTTATATATATATATATAGTTTATAATACATATATATATATATGATATATATATATATATATATATATATATATATATATATATATATATATATATATATATATATATATATATATATATATATATATATATATATATATATATATGGTATTCAGTATGATCTTTCTTTCACCTAGAAAGTTTCCATGTATTAAAAATTTTGGTATTTCTTCCCAAATTATAGAAGGTGTGTTTTTTTTTAACCAATAAGCATAATGATAAAGTTGCCATAGTCGCTTCAAACGTGGTTGTAATACGAAGAAGATAATTAAAGAAATGTACTAAAGTTTAAATCTGGCGTAAACTAACGTAAATTCCGTTTCTCTGCAAGACTACTTAACGTATATTAACCCTTGTACTTAATGGCAGAAATTTATTTACATTTGTAAATTTCTATTCTTTCACTGCATTGCTTAAAAAAAAACACTCAACTTCGCACCATGAGCGCTTGTAAATTTGTTCAATTATATACATAGAAAAAAAAAAATAAAAATAAATCCAAATTTTTATCTCCTTTCTTCCTCCCTCCTTACCCCCAAAAACAATTTCCAGGAGAAAGATCCACACCGAATATCCTGTATATATATATATGTGAAAGAAAAAAGTTATATGCCATACATATATTAGATATACATATATATATATATATAGTTATTATATATATTATATATTACATATAATAGCATATATATATATACATATATATACATATATATTATTAGATAGGTATATATATATATATATATATATATATATATATATATATATATATTAATATATATATATATATATATATATATATATATATGTGGCTACACAGGTTGTGATTAAAAAAAAATTTTTGTGTAAAAAATTTAATTTATATATATATATATATATATATATATATATATATATATATATACATATATAAAAATACAAACATATTTATATTTGAGATTATCTGGTATATATTTATAGATACATATTTCATATATTATTATTATTAGTTTTAAATAAGTTATCCTTGATATATATTATATTATTATATTATATATATATATATATATATATATATATAAAGAAATATAGAAATAGGTATATATATATATATATATATATATATATATATATATATATATATATATATATATATATATATATATATATATATATATATATATATATATATATTTATATAATCTAAATCTTTTAAGTAGTATGACTGCAGATCTTTTTATAATCATAATTATTTTATTCAATCCCTACGATATTTTGCAGTGAATATTCCACGTTGCACTATTATGACTTTTAATTATGACTGCATAATGGCAGTTTGTGATCAGTAGAAATTTCTTGTCTTGCGTTAGAGTCGCTTGGGTCGAATCATGGAAGTAAGTACGAGGTGCAGACTCTCTCATCTCTCTCTCTCTCTCTCTATATATATATATATATATATATATATATATATATATATATATATATATATAAGTAGGGATAGA
>JABUQX010014055.1:95000-104974 GCA_015478945.1 Trachelipus rathkii
TATGGAATGCTTCAAAAGTAATGTGCTGGAACATTCCATTGCATTCCAGTACCTCTGGACCTACTGGTTCAGTACCTATTGGTTTTTGGGGTACTACTTCATTCCAGTTGCTCTCCATCTCTCTCTTTCAAATATTATGAGTACAACTCCTTGTACTTTTGGAGTTTAAGAGTTGTGAAGCGTCCTTGTATTAAGAAACTCTAAATAAATTATAAATTTTGTGGTGCTACTTCATTCCAGTTGCATCTCCATCTCTCTTTCCTTCAAATATTATGAATACAACTCCGTGTACATTTGGAGTTCAAGAGTTGTGAAGCGTCCTTGTATTAAGGAAGCGTTATAAATTTTGAGTGATTCCTCTCTCACATATCTTCTTAAAAAGGTTCTTTACTCTCTTTGATTCTCAATTTTTTTTTCTAGCGAATGAACGTTGGCATCACCCTTATTCAATCTCTACTATAATGACACTGCTCTTTTGAACTGCTGGCATCACTCTCATTCAATCTCTACCATAATGGCACTGCTCTTCTGGGCTATCTATCCTCACAAATCTTTCGTTGAAGAGAGATTGAACAAATCTCCATTAGAGGGTTTCATTTCTTCCGTATCCAACTTTCTTATCCCAGATTTAACAGCTACGCTCATTCATACCCGCACTCTAATTGTAAAATATTAAACGCTTTCTTTTTCTATTCTAACATTTCCTTTGCTTTCACATTTTCAAGCTCTCTGCATAGATAAATGTCTTCTTTAATTTAAAACAAACTTTCGATATTTTTTGTTTCTGGTGTGGATGTTGTGAAAATTTCAAGGTTATCACATTTCATAGGTCTCATATATATATATATATATATATATATATATATATATATATATATATATATATATATATATATATATATATATATATATATATATATATATATATATATATGAGACCTATGAAAAGGGATGTCTAAAATCTTTCCCCATCTGACTCCTTTTTGTTTACAAAACTGGTCGACTACCTCAAAGATACCCCGATTTGAGAGTGTGAACCAAGCAAAAAGTGCCGTTTCAGATTGGTTTATTAAAGGCACTTGCACTTTGAATGAATGAAATAACCTGTTGGATATTTGGATATCATTATTATAGACTGGAGAAATGATCAATCATGTTTTACCGTGAAAAATGCTTGACGTGTTTTCACAAGAACACTTTCCCGCGTACTTTTTGACTCCCCCCGAGGATATATATATATATATATATATATATATATTATATATATATATATATATATATATATATATATATATATATATATATATATATATATATATATATATATATATATATATATATATATATATATATATATATATATATATATATATATATATATATATATATATTTAAGTCGGTGAAATATGATCAAAGTTAATGTTTTCTTGCCTATCTTCTGCACCCCGTCATTTAATTCACTAGTTCAGTGGTTCCCAACCTATTCCGTGTTGTGACCCCCATTTCCACTTTTATATTAGCAAAATCACCTGCGACCCCCTAGCTACATTTGCATAAAATATATATTTTAATAGGGCAGAAATAGGGCAATAGGGCAAATTTTTAAGAATTAAATTCTAACAAATATATAATTAAATTAATATTTTAGAAAGAGAGAGAGAGAGAGAGAGAGAGAGAGAGAGAGAGAGAGAGAGAGAGAGAGAGAGAGAGAGAGAGAGAGAGAGAGAGAGAGAGTTGCATTTGCATCTGGGCAACCAGTTTCAAAATTTGCGGCTGAGTGTTTGCTAGAGCCAATCTCATGACATTCTCAACATTTATTCTGTGTTTTGCGCTTGTTTCAAAATACAGAAATGTTAAAAATTCACTCTCGTAGAGATATGTAGAGACAAATGGAAGAAAAACTCGAAATGCAATTACTGTGACATTTGGAAATGACTTATACAGAGCACATCAAAACTTAGTTAGCAATTTTTCATAAATCAAATGTCATTCCTATTAACCGTTTCACAGATCCAGTAATTTATCTTGTGCTTTAATAGTAATGTTGGCTATATTAAAGGAAACATAGAATTGGTTTCAAACCAACGCAGCTTCTTCCGTATGCTCAGGGAAGTACAACCGAAATTTCATTTCGAGGTATGCTAGGTGTCCAGTAATTACCCCTCTCAGATTCTGATCCAATTCACCTTTAGTTTCCTCGACCACGCTGCAGAGTTTTCAAACATTGTGATGTTTCCAAGATTTACTTTCTGACGCCAGTTTTATAGCTTGAATACAAATGACTGGATATCGTACTGAAAGTAGATATTGTGAGTTTCCTTTCTCTGAAGTTTCAGGTTCGCCTAGTTTAGCTGGTTTGAAATGAAATAAGCACCTCATTTCTTGCTTCATTATTAAGTAAGTCACAAGGTCATGTTTCCCTTGGACTTCCAGTAACAACTTGATTCCATCTTTCTCCCCAAAGACTTGATTGACAAGGTGCGTAACACATATACCGGAAACATAAAAACATAGTAAGAAGAATATGAAGCACAGTCAAAAAAAAAGCCCGAGCGCTTAGACCGCCCCCCTTAGATACCCAACAGTAGTCCCAGAGAGAAATACGTTGCGGCTCAGATCATTGAAAATGCCTCCCTAGAAAGCGTTCACGGGTACACACGAATTGAACGCGCTCAAGAACATATGACCTCTCGTCAATGTGGGGTCATTCCGTTTTCCGCAGGGGGTGGGGCTACAAACCATTTCCTCACAAAACCCATCCATGCAACGTCCTGGTATGCCGACCTGTTCTGTGCTCGCCTTGCCAAACTCACATTTCATCTCTTCCGAGGCATTCCTTTTCTGACCTGTATGTCCACTTGTTTCTTCGTGTCTCGACCATCGGTCGGATATTTCCCAACCACACTTACGCAGGTAACATCCGGTTATACCCATCGTCGTGTCATGCATCCTTTCCACGGATGACCAAACCATCGTCAACGTACTATCATTTATTCTCGTCATTTATCCCCAATCTTCACACCTATAAACAACTCTTTCGAAACGTTTGCATTTCCTCATTTTATCATTTGCTTTTCACACCTAAACACGCCACTAAGGAGAATGTACCAATCTGAATCATTTGCTGAATTTAGAATCTTCATACCTCTTGATTCCAGACGCGAGTTAGTCCGATACGTTATCCACATCAACACTTCCGCTTCGGCAACAAACATACGGCCTATCATTGTAAGACCAGAGCGCACTCAACAGCTGTAGCCCTTACTTTCCCATCCCACCCGATAACGATTGTTCAACTTGCATCCACGCCGCACCCTTAGTTGCCTTTCCAATCAATTTTCTTACACCACTTCTCAGCCACTCTGCACTACATTCTCCCGCTTCCGTTTCTTTCAACATATATTCTAAATATTTCAAATATTCAAGGACAACTTTTCCAGGACTGCTCCCATCGTAACAGTAAACTTCACACTGAGGTCGGGCCTCACTTCATTAATCATAACCTTACTCTTATCTACGTTTTTAACTTTCAAACCCTTTCTTTGACACACCCTACCAAATCTCTCTAGAAGTCTCTCAAACTCTCTTCAGATCATTCGCCACACAAAACAATCATCTCGATTATTAATTTAGTGTAAGGAAATTCCGTCCCTCTCATACCATTCTCCATGCCCTTATACACTAACTCTATCCCTTGTCACCCCCTACCTACCTTGAATTATCTCATTTTCACTTAACTCTCTCATCTATATAACAAGAGCTTGGACTTGGCCCAGTCCGACATACCACATCCACCGTGTCTTTCACAAACTGCTGTGAAACCTAAGGAGGATTAATATTAAACATATCACTCACTTATCACGATCTCCTCATTCCTTGTCCTTCCATCCGGCTGTTCACTCCTCTTCATCATCATACTTATGATTCTATTCAAGATATAGAATGCTTGTAAGACACTCAACCTACTCATACTCATCTATTTCACTATACCTTGCCAAGATCTCGTATTGAATCCTTTTATATGTCTCGCCTAAGATCTTGTGCCTCAAATATCTCACTATACATCCTATAGAACAACTTCTTATTACTTCTCTATCCCTCACTCTATTCTCCAAATCCATTTTATCAATTCGTGATTAGAATCTGTGAATATACCACTACATAGCCTACTTCTATATATACCACTGCTAAAGCGCATCTCTATTATGGCTCCTACCACAAATATAGTTACACTGTCACGTCATTCGACGTACTCTTTCGACAAACATAACTACTCATCAAAACACCATTTATATATCGTTTCACCTCATCACATAACCACCTCCATTACAACAATCATAAATTACCCTATAATACTTACCAGTCTTTACCATCTCATTTTATCCTCCCATTACCCTTATATTAAACACATATCACACGCCTGTTGCAAATCCAAATAAGATCCTAACCTATATTGGACCTCCTTTAAACTCAAATCTCTTACCTTCATCTCCATAACTTTTCTATTACCCTCAATATCATCCGTTCTCAAATATTTGTTTCAATGTTAAGAAATTTTGAACTTATCCCATCTACCAAAAATACTCCTACTTAACCAAGCCTACTCAAATCCTCGCTCTACACGCTGACCTTGTTCTGTTACTAACCATATACAGTCATATCAGTCAACTCGACGATGCAATATTCTATTCTGAACAAAGATAATATATATATACCTAAGCATTAATTAATCTTCCCTATATACAATACAACTCTACTATAACCTAAATTCATCACTTATATAAATTCTGACAAGTTACCCTCTTTACACACATTATATTAATAAGTTATATGTACTTAATTCAATCATACTCTTACTTCCTCCTAAATAATCTCACATGAATACTAAGTAAGACCTTCCGTAATAAAACGCTATTTAGGATGTTAACAAGCAACTATTACTAAAAAATGCTCATACTACAATCACCATTATCTCCTAGACACGTCTTGCATGTCAGTGATCATAGTGTGGTTCATAGGTTATCCAGTAGTAAAGTGATTCACTACGTCCATCTATGATCCGTGCAGTTGTAAACACGATTATGCTTCTATCTGATTTTGCTGTACAAACATTACGCTTCAGGCTGGATACTACACAACTCCTTGAACTTGAAGATTTAACAATATGATTACGCCTGCCAGTCTCCCTAATAATTAATCACTATGATTATCTTACTGCACACACTGAATAAGGAACGGACTGATGCAATGTCACCGATTTGTAGTTAGGTATGATGTGTAAGATTATGTCAAGGAAATGAGTGAGATAGTCTGGTGCTAATTACAATCCTATTGTTAAGATGTTAGATTGATATAATAAAGAGCTCGTTAAATGTAATACTTAGAGTTTTAACATGTTCATAAATAGATTAGTTCATATGCTGTTTTGTCCATGGTAATTGTTGTGACTCTAGTGGTGATTAATATGTTAATAGATTTAAGTATAAAGGAATCGTATATAATGGTCTGCGAATAAAATAAGATAGTCTATAATATCTAATATATACCATAATTTATTTAGTTTCAGTAGTTGAAATGGACAGAATTCTATAAGAGGTGACGATTTTAGGTGTATGAGGATGAATTGATAAAATTTTAGTAGAGATGAAACGTTAGATACAGAAGTTTAGTATATTAAGTATGAATAAATAAGGGTATATTGAGAGTAAATGAGAGAATTAAATGTATAGTTTAGTTAGTAAGTTTTACGCGGCTTTTTAGTTAGTCAATGTTGCTGGATAAAAAGATATATCGGAATAGATGTGAAACGTGATACTGAGTTTGTATGTGGTATTTAATTGGCTTCTTCAACAAGCTGACAAGCATAATGAAATGTTCTAGTTGTGAAGTCGTGTTGGGTAATATCAAAAGAGTAGCCGCTGTGTCAAAACACGCCGAAGAAAAATAAAGCGGGCTGGGATTGACGGCCGCGAAGCAAAAGAGAATGTCTCGCGAGGATGAAATGTGAGATTTGTGCAGGGGGCCGAAGATAAAAGAGTTGTCTACATTATTGAAGGCTAGAAAATACAGAAAATAGATTGAAATATGTGTAGAGGGTTGGTAGTGGTTATGTTCCCACCTGAAGCCAAGGAAATTTATATAAATCCCTCACATTGTGCGATAGATGCCATAGTGTGAGGGCTATGTCATCGTCGGCACTGAGTGTAACCCTAGTATGAACTCTAGGGTGGATTTATACTGTTGCGCGGAGGTTCCCACTGAATAGTGATAAAGGGATATAGTATATCATTTAGTAAGGCTATGGAGCTTTCTATATTCACTATTATATAGTTGTATCTAATATTCTTACTACTACTTTCTGTTTATTCTGGAAAGTTTACGCCCCACTTGACCCCTAGTATCTTAGGGATGTAACATAATAAAAAATATGGTGTGGATGTTGAATGATGATAGTAGATTATGAGAGATGATATATAGATGTATTATTATATAGATTATAATATATATATATATAAATTATAATGAATATATATTATATATGTGATTTATAAGTATATATATATTTAGAATTATGATTATAAAATAAATGTCTTAAGAGCGCGCTACTACGTAATTCATATCATCAGGCTCATGGGGATAATAATGTTATATATATATAATGCCTCAATATAGTAGTTATAATCAAAATAATCGAGTAATATTGGCTTAAATATTTGTAGGTTCTGTTTGGGAGAGGTGGCATATTGAAAGGACTGATCATTTCTAATGTGATTAACTCACTTATATTTACACTAAATATTAAGACTGGTGCATATAATATATATAATTAATATCAGAGTTAGTATGTATGTATAGGAGATGAGTTACATATATTATATATATAATATATAGTAGTTTAATTAGTTATGTGGTCTAATATTATAATGAATGATATGATATTATGCTACAGGAATAAAGATAAGTTAATTACTCGAATGTATTCTATACTATATATAGGAGGGATTATAAGACCAATGATAATTATATACTATATATAGTGATATACTTGGTAAAAGCCATATGTAAGATTGTATTTGAATACTGATTAATATATATGACATTATGATATATTATTTAAGGAGTTTGATGTATAATGAGTTGACGTATCATATAAAAATAATAATCTAAGTGTTAATATACTCAGTAATAAGAGTGTAAGGATCAAAATAAAGCCTTTAGGAATATACAATTATACCTCTTGTCCAGCAATATCATCCGTGATAGTGTTAATAGATGAAATCACCACTATATATATATGATTGACAAAATAGGCCTATAATGACAGGTTATATATATAATGACACGGTATCTATACATGACCACTCACTTTACATATTAGATAAATGGAAAAGTTTAATTATTTAGCTTTGTATCGTGGATTAAACATGGTATGAGAGCTACATTTAGGGAATGTTCATAAAAAAAGCAAACAACATAGAATTGGCATAGATCGCCTCAAAAAATGCCCAAAGCGGAACATAAATTACTGTGATTGTCGCTTAAAGACTAACACAAGTGTAAATCCTTCAAGTACAAAGTACAAGTACAAGTACAGTGGGTATTTTAGAAATGCAAGATACACAGTGATCAAGTATCATGAAGTACTACAAAAAATGGTACTCGGTAAAAGCTCAACATGCGGACTATGCTGATCTAACATTGAAACCCAAACTCCTGAAATATATAGAGTGAAAATAAGATGATAAGGCGTTACAACGAAATAAGATGATAAGGCGTTACAACGAAATCTAGGATATTATTAAAATAACTATGTAATACTAGTAATTATTTCATGTACTGTAAAATATTAAATACAATTCTTTTATATAATATTAAAGGGATTGAAAATAAGTCGTGCAGTAGTACGACGCGAAATATATAGTCAATAAGAGGTAAGGCGCATATATAGACGTGCCCCTCTCTCAGCAAGTCGAAATTGGTATATAACAAATTAAGTATAAATATTATTAAAATAGCTTTT
This sequence comes from Trachelipus rathkii, assembly GCA_015478945.1. Classification (NCBI taxonomy): domain Eukaryota; kingdom Metazoa; phylum Arthropoda; class Malacostraca; order Isopoda; family Trachelipodidae; genus Trachelipus; species Trachelipus rathkii. The sequence continues at coordinate 103,021 of JABUQX010014055.1, forward strand.
GTTGTTTCTAAGGGTCATCAAGCTGCTGATTTGCAGAAAAGCACATATTTTGGTTTATCAATTAAATTTTTAATAAATATCGAATACTTTTGGAGATATTATGCTACGAAACTCCAGGAGCGCAGTATATTAATTTCGTAGTTATTTGATTTTTTGTAAACCATAAATATATTGAAATGAATGATGGCTTTTAACAGTTAACATTTTACCGTAGCTATACATCATTATATATTTTGAAGGGCTGGTTTATCAAGAAAATTTTTTGCATTATTTAAAAAGGAAAATAATAACCAGTTGAATATTTTATTGAATTTAAGCCTTTTAAGGATGCAGCTGTTATTATAAGATTATTTTGATCTAAAGTTAGATATGAGGAATTATGCTCAATTCACTCATGCTGGACACAGATCGTTAAATGTTGTTCAACGTCATACGTCCGATTACTTACGTGTCTCAATACCTAATGTCTACCACGAAGTGAGTAGTGATTTTAGACCGACTCATGGCTAACTCGAAAAAGGGCTAGATTAGATACAAGCGCGTAGTGTATACGGTTATCGGATGAAATACAATTATAAATGTTATACGTGCTGCTAGTAGTAGCAGTAGTGTTATATAGGTGATTGAGTTGAGGTTAAGGATTCTGTATACTTAACTCGATGATATAACGTGTATATATAGATCAAGTGATTAAAATATTAGATACAAGTTAAATTAGTCTGCTATAGGAGCTTTACCACACTCCAAAATAGATTATATTCATTAATTTATATAATTCCAAAATAAACATCACTATTACACACACATCATATATACAATTCTATATAATTTTTTAAAATCAGACACTCCTAGTCAAACCTCAACGAGGTGGACGTCCTATAGTGTATATGATTCACGCGAGGGATAGGACACTTCAGTTTTTGTTATGTGTGTGATATGGTGTCATAACACGTTTGAAACTTGTTTGCTCCAAGATTTAGCTGCTCGGAGAAATTGTCAAAGCTCAGTCGAACTTATATCAAACTTGAAGAAAGTTGAGGTTTGAAATAGTTTTAGCACTCACCTTTAGCATAGTTAACCTCCCGATCATGATTGTAATTACTTGTACCACACGTTTACCGATTATATAATTTCTAATAATTAAATAATTACGTTTTCAATTTTAAATCACCCTTGATATGTCGTATATATTATAGTATTATTATATTATAGTATATATAAATATTATATATTATAATATATAATAATAATTACTTATATAATAATAACTATCATACTAAGAAGATAATATATAATTATATATATATATATTAAATATAATAATTTTAAAATTAATAATATATAATTATATCACTTAGATATAATAATATATTATAATAAATAATATATAATATATAAATAATATAATATATTTATACATTATATTTATAACTATATATAATTTTATAGATATTATAATAAGTAATAATATAGGTATTGTATTTTAGTACCAATATAGCGTAAATACCTTAATATATACTTAATAGTATAATATTACTAGTTACTGATGTTGCTAATAGGTTAATCCCCTATAGATTTTATGCTTCAATAACTTGTAGAGTAATATATTATATATATATATATAATTTATATAATACTATATATAATGAGATAAAAGGCCGAAATAATTAAGCAACAATAAAAGTGTTTCTTTGAAAAATATATTTATAGAAAATTGAAATAGGAAGGAATTTATCTACAACCTTAAATTAAAATTATGGTAAATCTCTTAATATGTTTATATATTTTCATTGTAATGAATTTAATATTATACGTTTTATGCTATTGACATTTTAATGTTTTTGTTTATGATTATGTCTATGCCAATGTGTTTTGCCCTTTGTCTGATTTTGTTATAATTATATCTAAATCTAGTGGATGTTTCCTGCCAGCTTAGATATGATAAACTTCAACA
>JABUQX010014056.1:0-35000 GCA_015478945.1 Trachelipus rathkii
ATTGATTGTGATGGGTCGACTTGAATTGTTGGATAGGTGATCGAAAAAATGATGGTATAACAGGTAACTTTGGAGTTGCGGGAGAAAATGATAATGATAGAAAGGTGATCTTTTTTCTTAGGTATGTGTGTAATACATTCTTTGAGCACGAGAGTATTCATAAGTAGGCAAGAGTCGGTGTAAGCAGAAATAATAATAGGATCGACTGAAAAGTATGATTGATTTTGTGTTGGTGAGGATGATGTTCAAATATGTGTTGGATATTAAATCAGTAAGGGGGTTGGGGATAGGAATATCAGATCATCATGTTGTTTTATGTAAAGTTAAGCTAGTGGGGACATGTATGGAGAGGAAAGAATAAAATAAAGAAGTGGGGAGAATTAAAACTGGGTTATAAGGAAAAATACATGAGCACTTATGAATAAATCAGTCGAATGTGAACAAAATAAAACTTAACATATCTGGACGCAAATGAAGGAAGTCTTTCCTAGTAGTTCAAAAGAAGTATGTGGGTGTGCTAAAGTAGGAAGCAAAAATGACAATAGCAAGTGGTGAAATGAAAAGATGATAGTTAAAAGTAATAAAAAGAGGCGTGGTTAAATGTGCTAAAAGCCAATAATGAGGTTACAAAAGAAAGGTGTATGGGAATATATAAGGAGGAAAAAAGAAAGACAAAGTTGCATACGTAGGAGGAAAAAAAAAGGTAGATGAACAGTTTGCAAGGAGGATGAATGGAGACTTCCGAGGGAACAAGAAGCTATTCTGGAAGGAAGTACGAAAGGTTAAGAAAATGAATAAGGGGAATCTTCATAGAATGAATAGGGATGGTACTTTCGTGACTGTGGAGGGAACACTTCGAAAATCTTCAAAGCTTTGGCAGTATTGAAGAGAGGATAGTGAATGTGTGTGGGCTTGATAGTGTAAGAAGAAATAGGTATTTTGAGGATGAGGTAGAATGAGGATGAAATTAGTGGTGAGATGATCAAGAATGTAGGCGAGATTGTGATTGACTGGATATGGAAGTTGTGAAACAAAGCGTTAGTGGAGGAATAGTTCCGAAGGATTGGAGAGGATTACGCAAGGGTAAGTGAGATAAGGGGAACTGAAGAAACTATAGGGGAATTAGTTTGAGTGTTGTAGCGAAGATATATGTTGGTACTTTGGTTGTAAGAGTGCACTGAATAACTGAGGGAGATTGTCGAAGAACTAAAGGTGATTTAAAAAGTGGTAAAGGAATGTTAGGTCAAATGTTTTACATTGAGACAAATGGAATGGAGAAAGAAGAATTAAATTTGTATTTAGGTTTTATGGACTTGCAGCAGGCGTATGATAGGATCAACAAAGAAGCTGTGGCAGGTGTTAATGATATAAGGAGTTGGTGGTAGACTTCTGAATGGAAACAAAATATGTATGTTGACGATAGTGAGCGTGTGTAAGAATAACATGGGGAGGAGACGAAAGAGAATTGTTTAATATTAGTAGCGAAGTGAGGCAAGGGTGTTACGTCTCCGTGGCTATTTAATTTTTAATAGATGGGGATTTTTTTTTTTTTTTTTTAGTGGATTACGGTTGTATAATACAGAATGCGGCTATTACCGTGTTAGGAAAACTAACGACAGGGAAAATCCCTAACGGAACGAAAAGAGGACAAGGCTGAGATTGGTTAGATCTTAAAACAAAGCATGTCATTCCAATAGAAGGCCAAAATGCGATCACTACGAAAATGGATGATTCGGATAAGAAGATGTCTGCAAGGCGATGCGAAGAGGTATAGTTAGCAAGTCAGGAAAGACTTGCTTCTAAGGGTTGAGATGGCAACGCAATCCACAAAGAGATGAACGACTGTGAGAGGACAACTGGAGGAGCAAAATGGGCAGGCCGGGGGATCCCCCTGCGACATAAGAAAACCATGGGATGATGAACGAATTAAAGTAGGGGTTGGCCATGAGGTTGTTAGACTTGGTAGAGAATGGAGAGAGTGGAGAGAGTGCCTGCTGATTTGAACACGATGATTTCTTTTTTTGTGTGTGTGTGGCGAATCTGAAGAAAGTTTAAGAGAATTGGTAGACGGGTTTGGCGAGTGTGTAAAAGGAGGGGTTTAAAAGTAAATGTAGATAAAAATAAGGTGATGGGTGAGGAGAGCCCACAGTTTGAAATTATGTTATATGGTATGCAAAACTGGAATAAGTATCCGAGTTTAAGTATTTAGTACATGCTGGATTAAAAGGGAACGGATGATTGCAGAATTAAATCTTTGGTAGAATGCAAAGGAGTAAGTCTTGAATGTGCTGGAATTCTGCATGAGGGTATGTTGTTACCGGTGTTAATGTATAACAGAGAAACTATGGTGTGGACATAAGTATATATATATATATATATATATTATATATATATTATATAATATATAATAACATATTATATTATATAATATATATTATATATATATAATATTATATATATTATATATACTATATATATTATATATATAATTATATATTATATATATATATATTTGGAAGTTGTGTAATTAAAGCGTTTAGGAGGGTATAGTCCAAGGGATGGAGGAGAGCGGGTAATAGTACCCATTGTATAAGGGTAAGGGAGAAAAAGGGGAACTGTAGAAGAAATTATAGGGGAATATAGTTTATTTTGAGTGTTGTAGAAGGTATATGCTGGTATTTTTGGTCGAAAAGTGCGTCGGGTGACTGAAGGACTGATTGGTGAAAGAACAAGGTGCGTAGAATGGTAGAGGATGTGTGGATCAAAATCTTTTACATTGAAACAAAATATTGAAGAAAATGAGGGAGAAAGAAGAATAATTATATTTAGGTTTTATGGATTTACAACAAGCGTATGATAGAAGAATTAGGAAGCTTTATGGCAGGGTATAGTGATATATTGGTGTGGTGCGTAGGCTTCTGAATAGAATCAACAGTATGTATGACCGATAGTGAAGCGTGTTTGTAAGAACTACAAATGGTGTCATTGGGGATTGGTTTAGGATTAATAGCGGAGTGAGAACAGGGATGGAGTATGTCTCTTGGTTATTCAATTTGTATATGGATTGGGGTTATGAAGAATTCGAGGTGGGGAGGGTGGCAGGAAATGGTTGTTAGAATGATGGAGGAATGGAGATGAGTGGAGGGTGCCCTACCTATTTATGCGGATGATTTGTTTCTGTGTGGCGGGATGAGAGAGTTTGGAGAGGATTGGTGGAGAGATTTGGCCAGGGTATGTAAAAAGGAGGGGTCTGAAAGTAAACGTAGATAAAGGTAGTAAGGTTATGGTGTGAGTGAGACAGTCCTCAGTGTGAGTTATGTTAGGCTGATGAGCAGCTGAGCAGTTTGTCTAGTTTAAAAATATTTAGGGTATGTGTTGTATGAGAAAGGGAACGGATGATGCAGATTTTAGTAGGGAAAAGTTTGTGAATTTGCGGAAGGTGCTGGTGCAATTTAAATCGTTGGTGAATTTAAAAGGGACTAAGTCTTGAGTGCGCTAAAGTCTTACATGACGGGTCATGTTGTACCTGTGTTATTGTATGGTAGTGAGACTATGGTCTGGAATAAGAAGTATAGATCTAAAGTTCAATGTGTTCAGATGGACAATCTTAGGGGCATGCTAGGTGTGAAAAGAATTAATAAAGTGAGGAATGAAACGTACGTATTAGAGATGCTGTGGTGTGAGAAGAAAGCGGGTAAATGAGAGAAGAGAAATAAATGAAAATATGTTTGAGATGGTTTGGTCATGTTGGAAAGGATGAATGAATAGTCGGTTGTTAAGCGCATGTATAGTGATGAAGAGTGTGTTGGGACCGACCGGCTGGAGACGAAGGAAGTGATTGAGTCGGTGAACGAATGTCTGAAGGAGAGAAATGTGAGTTTGGCAGAGGCGAGAATAAAGGTGCGTTGTGGTGAGCTGCCCATAGTGGTAGTTCTTCTTTTTTTTTGTATCATATTTCATATGTACCATACGTATATTTTACCATAGTTGAGGGTCCGTCGCGGGGTCCCTTGATGCTCTAGGGTGGATTTATCTGTCTGTGACGAGCTCTTCACTAATTAATGGTACAGAGGGGGCGTAAGGCTGGGCTTTCTTTTCGACGTTTGTCATGTTCTCTACTGCTTTTTTTTTTTCCGATGCTTGTACAGCACCTTACCCCCAATCTTGTGGCAAAAGAATATATATATATATATATTATATATTATATATATATATATATATATACTATATATATATATATATATCTAAGGTCAGTTTATTTAGATGGATAATCTTTAGGGGTGTGTTAGGTGAGGAAAGAATGATAAAAATGAGGAATGAACGTGTTATGGAATTTGTATGATCTGAAGAAAGGCGTTGAATGATAGTAAATGAAAGTATATCAAGCATGGTTTAGTGGTTTAGTCATGGGGAAAAGATGGATGATAACCTGTTGGTTAAGCGGGGGGGGGGGGGGGTATTAGAGTAAAACCCCAGAGCCCACGGGCAAAAGCCCTAATCTTAGGAGGGGTGGAACTAAATTACTCAGAAAGGGACGAAACCAAGGCCCAAGGTGTAGGGTGTGTTGTGTGTGTGTGTTGGAATCGACCTGCTGGGGAGCTGGGAGACCGAAGTGGATCGAGTCAGTAAAGGAATGTCTGAATGAAATGAATGAGAGTTTGACAGGGGAGAGAAGAAAGGTGCATAATAGGAGTGAATGGAGGGTATTTATGAGGGTATGGTTGTGGGTCTGGCCCAGAGGTTGAACCATTACATTGACGAGATACCTTAGTGGGGGTCCGTCGCTATGTTGTGAAGTCATAGGTTGGATTTTTTGGCTGCGAAGGGTTCACATTTAAAATCTTTAAGGCGAATGTGTGGGGCGACTTTTCCTTTTCCTTCTACTTAAAATTTTATATCCGTGTATATTACCCAACCTACCCCTCCTCCCCCCATCTGGGGAACTTGAAAGGAGTATAGAGAAAGAAAAATAAAAAAGAATAAAGAACAAACTCAGTTTTTGAGGCAATGAAAATAACCATTTTGCTTTGCTCTAATTAAATATGAGAGATGATCCAAGGTTAATTGCTCCAAAACCATTTTCCTTACATTTATTAATTGATTGCCTCACTTTCAACATGAAATTATTAATGCGAAGAACATGGTATTATAAAAGTGGATTAATGATGACGTGACAGAAGTTAGCAATGGAAAACAGAAAGAGGGCTGAAGGTAGAACAAAACAGAAACACAGATTCATTAATATATTTGAAAGAATAGTGGTTATCTACAACAATCATAGTTATCAGAGGAAATATAAATAAAAAAATTGAAAAAGATGGGATTTTTGTGCCATTATATAATATATATATATTAGTATAACTCCGGTAATTCTATATATATCCAGTAAATCGCGAAGAATAGAAATCTAGAAAGATTAAAGACGAAGAGCAATTCTTAAGAAAATTAAAAATAATGAAAGCAGAATTGTAAATTAATGATGAGTTGAAAGAATGATAGAGTGATTCAGAGTCACCATCGGCAGATTGAAGTGTAATAGATAGTTAGATTGAGGTCAAGGTTGAGAAGATCATTTAATTAGAAAAGTTAAGGTAAATATAACGTAGGTAAGAATAAAGAAGAACTAGCTTGAAGTTGAAACACCACAATTGACAGAAAAGGAAGAAGTAAGTTCAGCAGCCCTTTATAATAACAACAAGCCGTATTAGGAGCGATATGAAAGAAAACTAGATACTATAAAGTATTGACAAAGAGAATGATCCAAATACCACAAGCAGGGGAAGCTATGGAGTATGCAGATGACGCGTTCTATATATTACGCCGGTCAAATGCTTTTGGATATGTTCAGATACCACTTCAACGCAATGAGTCCTCTATAACCCGATAGTTATCCTAAGCTTGAGGCGGTCAAAGACATAAATCAGTATTAAATTGAATAGGAAAGTATATCGCCAGTAGACTCGAGTACGAGCCGAAAGTCAGTACTGAGGCATGAGATCGAAAGAAAGTGAATGAGATCTAATGAATTATTTCACTAAGAAGTGATAGATTTGAAGAAGAGTTTCAAGATCTAGATTAAGAAATTAACATAAGTAAGTATATATATTTAGGAGCGATACGTTAGAAGAGATCAGAACGGCTTTCTTATTTCGGAATTTAAGGTTATGGACATTGTGCGTGCTTCCAACAATATTATTAGATGAAGAAAGATGTAAGTATAGAGAAATGACATTAGATGAAATATTATAGTTTGATTACGAAGTGAGGACGGATGAGCACGAGAAGGTAAACACAATTATCTTCACTCATCAAACTCGGGAGGATAATGCCAATCTACGGGTCACTAACCATCGACCTATTTCACTAGATAATGTATTTCAGTTAGTTAATTTCAGGTAAAGCCCATGCCATACCCGAATTGTAATTGATAAGTTACACAGGTTCAAATAATGAGCTCATAGAGAACACCTGTAGAGGAGTAAAGGAGGAAGATGATGTAGGTAATGCCAGAATTACGTCCAGGGTATTGAGTTAGAGGAAAATAGGAGGCCCAAGAGATTGGTCAGGAGGCCAAAGAGATTAGCAACATAACCATCATAATGTTTTCAGATAATAAGTAGGAGGTGAAAGAGACAGGCATCTTAAAGACAGAAGTTTTAGTTATTATAGAGATTATTGTATATTTTATTGTGTCAATTAAAGAGGCTACAGAATTTAAGATATTTGTCCGTATGGAAGAAGCAAGGAGGTTAATAAGCTGCACTTTCTTGTATATATGATAAATAAAAGTACTCGCTATTATGCTCACGATCGGAGTATTACCCTGCAAACGAGATTTCTAGCAGAATGAAAATTAAGCAAGATAATGACAGAACTGAATTTTTATCTTTATCACTCACCACGATATTCGAGCATTCATTTATGTCATTTATTAGCCTGAAATTGGCAGAGATAACAAGGACCAGATCGAACTCATAGGATTTGAGTGAGAGAGTAAAATTTGAATTTAATAGTACGAATAAGTGAGATTGAAATACTTGCTCACATATTTATATTACCCATCAATACGATTACAGGTCCCTAACTTAATTTATAACTAGAGCAGAGAAAGTCCCTAGAAGCGTCTATATTACAGAGACACAGAAGCAGTTACATTTACCTATTCATTAATTTAATCAGTTTAAGACGTAGATAAGCAACGCGTAATTGAGTCCACGTACGCAATTTACGGCCCGATCTAAAATTAGTGCAAGAAAAAAAATTATTACGTCAGAGTGGAGGCTACATGAGATGTGAGAGCTGTTGGGAGAAAGTATTAAAATTTATAAGAGATATATAAGGTTGTGGTATTTCAGAGTAATTTAACGATAGTGAAGCGATAAAGTTAGGTAGATTATTATAAGTAGAGACGAGAAGGATTACTGAGCGAGTGAGAGACATATAATAATAGTGAGTTATTTATTGAGAGGGAGTCTATTTTTAGGAGGGAGTTTTATTATATATTCTAATTAATTTTATCATTTAATATTATCAATTATATCGATAAGATCGTTACAGTGCATTAAATACTTATATCTGAGGAAAGTTTAAACGGAGGTGGATACTACCTATTGATATATATATATATAAGCTCATGAGAAAACATAAACATTAATTCAACAAGCTATTAAATGAATTAATAATCTTAATAAGTTTAGCGTAAATTCCAGAGTTACCTAAATGTATTTAGTACTATAGAACTTGAAGACTACTTAGCTTTCCATACAAGATATATTTACCTCTAAATAATGCTAAATACTTGCAGTGATATGATAATACGATAAAACTTATTCTTATCTATATAATAATATACTATAGCCCAATTATCATAATATTATCTTTACTAATATAGAATTAATTCTATTAATATACAAGTTTCTTATCATTATGAGATACTTAAATAATATTGTACTGATTTAGTGACGATATTAAGTCAAATCTTCCATTCAAATAATAAAATTATTATATAATTATATATATCACAATAATATATTAATTAAGGATTAAATATAATTATATATAATATTATTATATAAATAATATATTATATAATATATATCATATATATAATATAATTATAATATAATATATAGTATATATAATATATATTATAATATATACATTAATGTTAATAAATTAACTTATTAAATAATTATATATATTATATATATAATATATTATAATAATATAATATATATATTAATATTATATATATAGTAAATATATTATATATTATAGTATTATAATATAATTAATATTATATATCATATATTAATATATAATAATATATAAATATAATATATATTTAATTATAAATATATATTTAAATATATAATATTATATATATCATATATTATAACTATATATAATATATATATTATATATATATATATATATTATATAAACATATATATATATTCATATAATATATTAATTATAAATATAGTATATTAATATATTATATATATATATAAATAATATATTAATACTTAATCATCATCACTCAACCTTTGCCCACCCTAAATGAAATCCTGCCTTACTCCATGATATATATATATAATATAATATATATAATATATTAATATTATAATATATATTAATAAATAATATATAATATATATATACTATATATAGTAATAATATATATATAATAATATTAATATATATATATAGCCTAATTAAATTATTAATATTATATATATATAGCCTAAATAGTATTCATGATTTAGAATAAATAAAATAGTATAATAGTATATTTAGTATATTAATAGCTCCTAACCGTACAATAGTATATTTTTTAGGTTTTTAAATAATTGAAATTAAAATTTATTTAAAAGTTAATAAACTAAATATTATTTAAATTTATTATATATAAAAAGTTTTTTAAAAAAAAAGAAGACTTAATTTTCATAATAATATATTTATTAAAATAGAATAAAACATCACCACATATATTATAATAGTCATATATATATATAAATAATCAATATGATATTTTATCATTTAGTAAATAACTCGCTCCTTAATCTACTTGATTCTAGAAATAATATAAATTCTTTGCCTGTACCGGGCGGATACGAATGAACGTCATTTTTTTACATCACTTATAAGAGAAGCGTGGACTATGTCTGTCCTACTATAATCGATAAATTATGAAACCTTCGTTCTCGGTATCCCTGTATAATATAACTGAGAATGTAGATAGGCGATAGTGACTAGTTTTTTTTTCGTGGTAATGAAATTTTTTGATAAGAGTGTTTTGAGTCCGAATTAAGTGTTCGTAACATTAGAGTTAGGTGAGCGTGATATGCGATGAGAGTTTTCAGAGTATTATAATATAACTTATTGTTTAATGTGGATAATATATGCACGATTACCATTTAGGTAAGTAGAGAAATTATAAGGATTGAATATATAGTGTGCATTAATATGTGGATAAGGGTAGTTGTAGTATTATTATAGTGTTTAAGAGAGTGCGAGTGAGCCTATTGACCCTTTTGTGGTTTTTCTGTACAGTAACAAACTTTATTATTATTAAAAACACTGATAAGACACCTTATATACCATCTAATCCCTACACAATCTTTGAGAATCAATGTAAGATAAAAAGAAACCAGTAAACTAAACAAACTAACCTAATACTAAATAACAAGACTTTACACATACACCTAATATACTAATAACTCTAGACTCATTTAAATCTAAACCTAACATCTATTTAACACATATTATCCTTATACTTCAGAAATGTTCCTATTCATTAAATCATAACACTCAAATACACCTTACCTAGTACAAATACAACATATTTATTTATTCGAAAAATTTACACCTGACTCACCTATGTATAATTCCTATATCTATCGTATTTACGTATAATTGAGTAATACGCAATAACTATATTTATAATAATATATTATATATATAATATATTAATTAATAATATATATATATTTTAATTATCTATATTTATATTAAATATATAATTAATTATATATATTTAATAATATATAATATATATAATATTAATATATTATTATATATATATATTAATTATATATAATATAAAATAGTTTATATATATAATATATATATATATAAGTAATGATATATATATATAATTATAATATATATATATATTAATTATATTTAATATTAATTATATATAAAATAATAAATATATATAATAATATATATATATATATAATATATAATGATTATATTATATATATATATTAATATTATTATATAATATATCTATAATATATATATATATATTATTAATTATATTATATAATATATATAAATATATATATATAACTATATAATAAAATATATTAAAATATTATGTATCAACTCTTGGCCTAACCTCACAATATAGTGGTTAATCTTTCACGTATACTATAATATCACCAGCTTGTATATAATTAAAATAATTAAATATATAAATTATTATATAATATATTAATATTATATATATATATCTATATGATATATATATAAATTATAGTTATAGATTATATAGTAATGATATTATATATATACATTTTATTAATATATATTATATATAATATATATATATATACTATAAATATTAATATAATATTAATAATAAATATATATAAATAATACCTAATGATATTATTAATTATATATATATAAATTAATATAGTATATATATATCAATAATATATATATATATATATTATAATATATATATATTAATATATAATATATATTATTATATATATGTATATATACTATATATATATATAATATTAATATATATATTTTTATATTATATAATATTATGTATTAAATGTAATATATAATATATATTATATATATATAATGTAATTATTATATTATATAATAATTAATATATATATATATATATTATTATAATATATAGTATTATTATATAATATATATATATATATTATTAATAGTTATATTATAATTATAATATATTTATCATTCTTTAAGATTAATATAATATATATATAATATATATATATATATATATATATATATATATTTATATTATATATTCAGGTATATATATATGATATTAAGTATATATATACTATATATTATTCAATAGAAAACAAATACAAAATTTAAATAATACAATATTTATAAACATACTATTAAATCTTAAATTTTAAATATAATATTATATAATATTATTAATATATTATTAATATAAATAAATAATATATATAATATATATATATATTAATATATATATATAATAATACTATATTATATAGGGTGAATATAGTTTTAAAACACATTTGGTTATAAACTCAGGTTAAACACTACTATAAAAAGATTAATGTTTAAACACAGAGAGAAAAAAACATGCATAATAATATCTGAAAATTATAATTATTATAAATGATTATTTTTAGCATTTAGTATGATTAATCGTTTATTGTCCGATACGCAAGCTAAAGTTGAATACAATAAAAATTATTCAAAATAATATAATTTCTGCGAAAATCAAACAAGTCAGTAAATATTAAATATAAATATATATATGAATATTAATTATAAATAAAGATTATATATATATATATATATATATCCATATGGAAAACAGATAACAAAATATTCACAATAATACATATTATATTTAATAAATATCATATATTATAATAGATAATATTATATATATAATAATTAATAATATATATATAATATATATATATATTATATATATTAATTATATATAAATTAATATAATATATATATAAAATTATATTAATATATTATATAAAGTACATCAGCCAATTTTACAATTATTAATTAAATTTTTATATTCAATTATAGTGAATTAAGATTTAACTGGAAAACATGACATACTTTTCACGATTCAAAGAAAACACAAATTACAGCTAATAAAATAATTCATACATTTATTGGGCCTCATATATATTATATTTATTCAAAGTTTATATAGATAAAATAACTATCATTAATGTGTAAGTGTTGAGGAATTATTTGTGAGAAATGATGGGTACTCGAGTTATATAAGCGAGCAGATGAGTAATTTATTTTGTGCGTTCATTATTGCTCTGTTACTACTTACAACGATAGGCACAAATTTATATAAAGTGTACAAATAATGTAGTCGTCGTACATATATATGCTAAAATTGAGGCTACATGTAATTATAATTTTTTGGGTGCATTGCAAATATAATAATTTTTTTATTAATAAATAAATACATAAAGTAAGACCTTTATTATAATTCAGATAGAGAGTATTTCATAATATTTATAATATATTACCTCACTATTATTTATATTTACTTTATGTAGAATTATTAGAGTGTAAACTCAATATAAACATAATTAATATATATAATATATATACCCTAGAATTAATTAAAACAGTTAATATAACAGAAATAAATATTGATAATTTAAGAATGATAATTATAAAATAGTATATTTATAAGTGATAATTTATATTAAAAAGTATTTGTGTATTCAAAAACTATATGTAGTATAATATATATATATATATAGATGATGATTTTTTTATGCACTTTATAATATCTATTATAAAATAACCATTAAATAAACACTGCAAAATTATACCAGAACAATAAGCCATAAAACCATTACAACAAAACAAATAAAACCCATTGTAGTTTATTTTTTTTTTGATTCAAAAAAATATTAATTAATTATTATAACTATATTTTATATTTTTTTAAAACAATAACTAATTATTTTTATTTACCTAACCCTATATTATAATATATAGAGAGTATATATTATATAATATATATATATATAGTATTATAATATATATATATAAATAATATATATTATATTATATTAAATATTTATATATATATAATATATATATCATAATATATATATATAATATATATTATATATTAATCATATATTTTTCATAAAACTCTTTTAAAAAGTCAACTTCTATATATATATATAGCATATACTCATGCGAGAGGTCTCAAAGCCTTCTGAGGAAAAAGGAGGAGAGGGTTCACAGAATATACAGGACCCTATGGGATGACCGACTATGAGGCTAAGAATCCACAAAACTTATATCGAGCATGAGAGTCAGTGTAACGAACTAACTATCGTGAGAGATTGTTAAGCCGCTCTGAGTAGAACCTGAGAGAGAGGATCATGATTCAAGGACGACGACCCTTCAACCGAAAAAGGAACATGAATTTGACTACACTTAGTAAAATTTTAGAGTAGCTTAAATATTATAGCTAAAACTATTAATAGATAGAATTATATATATAAAGGAGGAGGAGATTATTTGGAGAGTGATTGAAAAGAGGGAGTAGCTTAATAATTAAGATTTATTCAATGGGTATTATAGGTACGGAAGGACGAGAGGTATAGGTAGAATGAAAGTGCTAGTTGAAATAAAGGTGAATAGGACTAGGAAATGGTTTGTTTTAAATGTTCTCCTAATGAAGGTGATATTGAGGAGGTAGATTGACACATTAAATCATATGGAGGTGGGCCAATATCTTATACTGTCGGGACCCCAGGGACTTAAGAGAGAGTTGTTTTCTATCTTTCTAGGCTCATACATAGAAGTCGGCGTACAGAGCATCAAGTGACAGCGGCTCAGAAACTGGAGTGACGGATAATTGCACTCAGTTGAAATTAAGAGACATGAGAGTGACACCAGCAAGATCATTAGAATCTTTAGCAAGATTTATCCGTACTACCAGCGGGAGCGAGATGAACAATCTAATTTCCAATAGAGAGCATGGACATAGTAGGGAGTCGTGAACAGTCTTATACAGTGGTAGCAAAATATCATGAGAACGAATCGGCTCTTATATAAGTTTGAGGTACTCATGATAGTATGTATTGGAGAGAGAGTGTTCTTGTGGACGTATCTATAAAGATAAGATTTATGAGACGGGCTTTTAGATTTATTCACACGCATTGATAGATGATGAGTAAGAAGTGACAAGAGAGCGTTGAGCGTATATTGTCTAGTGGACTAATGAGTATTATATTATGTCAGCAAACTTTTGGAGAGGAGAACGAAAGAGTTACTGATAGTGGAGAGAATTGAAATAGAGAGTATGTGTGTTAGGATAACCTTAACACCATAGACTCAGGAAATGTGCAATTTATACTTATCATCCTATGAGCAAAAGTATACACTCATCAATATTAAATATTATAACAAAGTATACAATATATATGGATACCACCTATAGCGGGAGGTTATTTGAACCAATGAAGAATCAGATAATAGACATTTTTATTTACATATCACATATATATAGAGGATAAGTTAAGTAAAGTAAATTAGGTTATTATCATTATATGAGGTGACTTTAAGACACCGGAGATCAATCGAGATGATAGATGTAGACAAATGTTAAATGTAGGGAAGAAGCTTCAAAAAACTAGCCTGTGTATAGATAGATAGATATAAAGGTAGATAGATACAAAAGTTATACAAGAAATGAAGAAATAATAAATAACAAAGAAGAATAATTGAAAAAATGAGTGGATGGGAGGAAAACGAAGAAGTGGAAGTGCCATTCACTGAACATGATGACATGAATGAGGATATGTAGCGGTGTGAGGTGCTGGGTAAAGAGGAGTAGGAGGGAAGGAGGTTTATAGGATTAGAGGCTCTAAACACCGATAGAAGTGGATCGGAAGGTCTTACGAGATGGAGAGGTAATTGAGGAGATGTAAGAGTAAAAGGTAACTTCGAAATTAAACTAATAATAGTATTTGAGAATTATATTGTGTAGTGAAAGATGATTCTAGAGACTTACACACCAAAGGAACGTTTTAGTTTGTGACATAACTTTGTGTTATAACTTTGTAAATGAATAGAAAGATCCAGGAACATCAAAACAGAGATGAGGTTCAGAGAGCAGGAGATGAGGAGCTGGGGGAGAGTTGGATTATAATGTATCACGAGTAGTGAAAAGTAACTATATGTTCGGATTCTAGAGTTTTAAGCATTAAAGATTCATAATATACAGTGAAAAAGATAAATAAGGCCATCAATTTTTCTTCCAATTAAGCAAACAAAATGAGGATGGAGATATAGTGTAGACTGAGAAAGATATATATTAAAATAGAGAAGTGGACTAGGAATATTATTGAGTCTTTAGGTTGTATGTAGGAGAGGGATGAGATGCCAGAGTCGCAATGGAGAGGGAATGGTTATTGCAGTGGAGGACAGCATAAGGATGACGGAGTTTACACGGAGCAGAGATTATGAAGAGTAGCTATATGCTAGCATAGATGGGAACTTACGCTAGGTGATGATGAGATAGGTGTCAGTATAGGAGTCATGGTAGATTAGAAGGCGGGGGTACATAACTAAAAGAAGTTACATATCCTAAAGTTTACTATGAGAATATGTTCTTGAGAGGAGGTGGGAAGATAGTGCGGTATGTAGTATGGAGTGACGGAGAAGCATAATCGTGGCAACTGGAGGAGGTAGATACCGAGTAAGGATTAGAAGGAGATTTACTTTAACTGGTAAATGTAGCACATAATAAAAGGGGCCTAACACTTACTTATACCTCAGAGAATTAAACTAATTTTAATTCTATAGAAACACAAGTGGTATTATGTGATCAATATGAAAATGTCGCGAGAGAGAGAGAGCTGTTAGAAGAGAGCGAACGAGACCACTGAGGAATTAGATAGGAGTAGACATGGAGAAATACAGCAGAGCTCAGTACATAGATAGTAATAGGTGGGAACACTGTATACGAGAGCAATCTAGTGTCTTCTAAGATATATAAGAATAACCAGATTGCACAATGAGAAAAGATCATAAATGGGTAAATTCAATGTTAGGGATAGTGAGTATGTGGAGTCTCATATATTTACGTGATTTGCCAAATAGATACACTTTTGAGATTCAGTGCCTAGTAGATAGGATATTGTGGTAGATGATCTAGAGGAAGAATAATTGGAGTTTAGCGGGTGAAGTAAATGCTCATGCAATTAAGAGCTTGTAAGAGGTGTGTAAGTGCAAGGTGAGGACAGGAACATGAAATGAAAAGTGTTTCAAGTGAGAACAGGGGTGAAGCAGGGGAGTGTGGTTATCGCCCCTGTTGTTTATTGCATATTTAGATAAAGTTATAAATAATTTTAAAGCAGGATGGAATAAAATTGATGAATGGGGTATTTTCGGCATACGGCGACGATATAGCTTTCTGGAGCGTGAAGAAGAAGACATGGCAGAGGGACTGGAAAGGTGGAATATGTGTTTCGAAGAGGAGGCCTGAAATGATAAGAGAGATAAATACGGTGAGAGTTATAATTATGGGAATAAATAGCGAGAAAGAGATAGAGAAGGTTTAAATATCCCAGGTAGAGTTTTGGAACACACTCCCTTTATTTAAGAGTATGTTCAGAAAGACTCCTTTTATTTAGGGAGTGTGTTCGGAACACTGCTGTATTCTAGGGAGTGTATTTACTGAACAGAATTGATTTAAGAAAACTCTGATCGTGAAGCCGTGAAGCAGTTTCATAGTCTGTCGCTTTATCAGAGCTCACAGAATCCGAAGAAAGGATTGATATGCTTGGCCTTAGCAGGAGTGATAATAAAAATACAAGTATTTATTGAGAGAGAGATAGTGATTTTGACTCCCATATTGATTGTAATATTGAGTCGAGAGAGAGTTGGTACGATCAATACGTAATTCCGACAAGAAGCAAGAAATACACAGCTATGACGGCAGATGAGGCTTTAGAGACAGGCGTAATTATAAGCTTAGAAATAAAGAGCAGAAGTAAGATTATGAGAGTGAAAAATTGAACATTAATACGAGAGAGAGCAGATGGGGTATAGTGCGATTATGAGTAAATATATAAAGGAAATTAGAAAAGGCACAACTTAAGTGGTAGGAGACATATACTATAGAGTAGAATGGGTAGGGAGAAAGAGAGAGAAGTGGCAAAAAAAGGTCTTGGGCAATATGTATAGAGCTACCGAGGAGGCAGAGTAGATCCTAGAGGGGAGGCGAGAAGAAGGTTGGAGAGTGAATAGAGTAAAGAGGACTGAGGAGAAGGTCATAAATACTTACACTACAGAAACATCTATGTAGTTAATTGAGAAAGAGGTTAGGATGACTATCTGAAGAATTTAGAAGATCAGTATTATGAGAGGAATGAGATACTCAACATACATAATCACTGACTATTAGGACATATTAATAATGCCTATCCTGGTTGAAGCTAGAATTATTATTATATTAATTTATAATATATATTATATATTTAATAATTTATATATATATATAATATATAATATATATATTTTATAATATATGATATATAATATATATAATCTATATATATATATATAATTTATAATATATATATATAATATATAATATATATATATAGATATATATATATATTATAATATTATATATATATATATTAATATAATATTAAATATATATATAATATATATTGATATATTAAATATTATATATATATATATATATATTAATATATTTAAATAATATATTATAATATATATTAAGTATATATATTTAATTAAATAATAAAATGATATATATATATAATATAGATATAATATATATTTTTAATATATATATATATAATATAAGAGAGTTATATTAATTAAATATATATATATTATTATTCAATATATATATATTATATATTATATATAAAATATAATATTATATAATATATAATATAATATATATATATATATATATTATATATATATATATAATTATATAATATATATAATATATTATATGATTAATTATATATATATATAATATCAGAGAGAGAAGTTATGTGAAATATTATCTAAAAATAAAAATTTTTTTTTAATTTTATTATTTCAGATTCACGTTTCGCTTGGAATAACGAAAAGTTCGTTTTCCACAGTTGGATTCTACGTTAATTATTTTCATGTTCAGACAGTACTAATAGATGTGATTAGGTTAATATAGGTCTGGAGCTCTAGGCCTCTTATATTATATATTATTATTTATATGTTATTTATAATTATTATTTAAAATTACTATGTAAATACGATATACCATTAAGCATAGAATTTTAACATTACTTAAGAAAAACTAGAGACTTGAAGGCAATAATTCTCAAAATGAATTTTAAGTTATTCAATAATTGACCTCAATGAGGCCATGGCGCTGAGACTAAGCACTCGTGTCTAACTAATAATTAATAATCATGAGTTTGCTGCAGAGAGATAATCAGCCAGTTCTAATATCTTGCCAGTTCAATGCACACTATGTCATTAAGTATAAAATTTAGAGCACTACAATTTATGTATAGGAAAAACGCACTTACAGCTAGTTATAATTATTATATTTTATCAAAAAGAATCAAAAAATTAATTGGGTAGTAGAGTCAATACCTACCTTTACCTAACCCTGGTGTATATATACGTCCAACTGTAATATATATATATATATAATATAATATATAATATATATATATAAATATATAGTATATAAATTAAAAAAAGAAATTTTATTAAAATAAAAAACAAAAAAATATATATATATTATTAATATTAGTATTTAAGTAATTTTAATATATAAAAAAATATTATAAATATTATAATATACTTAATATATATAATATAATTTAATATATATCTATTATATATATATATAATAAATATATATATAGTATCTATACTATTATAGTATATAGTCTAAAATTAATAATATATAATATAATTATATATTTAATATATTATAATATATATATATAAGTATAGTAATAGATAGGAACTAGTAAGTTAACAGGTACAGATTTTTAGTAACCTTTACCCAGTCATATAAAATCACGTATTATATCAGTATCAATACGCTAGCATTAATTTTTTAATACTTATAATCAGTATATATATTACTAACTACTTTCTAGTAGTATATTTTTCATAAGATGACAGTATTGATATACGTCAGAAGCTCTCCTAAGCTATGCTCCAAACAATATATATAATTTATGTTATAAGGCACATTATATGTAAAATTTCAGTAATATTATATAAATATAGGCCTTGCTATTTTTATATCTGGTACTGAATTTTTGAAACTGGCTCAGCAACTTATTAGGTCCCTTCACTATCGTTCTAGTTATTATAGCTATATTTATGTTAATGTTAAGTAGTTGTATGACAATTAGTTTGATATGCATCATAACACTTTAATATACTAAGGAAGCAGTTGGTTTAAATTGCGTTTGTATGAGCATCATAATAAAGTTTTTTATTTTCCATGAGCTTTAGACGACACTGACAAACTATAGACTCATCTCCCCACTCCATTATCCTCACAACTAGATGTTTCCTTTAATTAACTTCTATTACTTCTTCTCTATATATATATATATCCTCTACTAGAGTTATCTTTATTTGAGTATGTCACCTATTTATTTTACTATTTTAGGTAATTAAATTATCTATCACAATCACAGATGTTAAAATTACATTTAATAAACGTCAAAATAATTTATTATGTTACACTCGTCTTATGACGTTAGAGCGGCAGGCCGTGTTATCTCGCTGTTGCGTCGTGAGTGATTTTAGATAAATATCTAGTGCGCGTACATCGGTCATTATTACTTAATTGTGATCTGCGTTGTATCACAAAGGCATATTCCTATATCTATGACAGAAGTCTAAGGTAGTGTAGGATCGCCACACACGTGCTGACACCCAAATGTGTCACTGTCTATCACCTACACTCAACGTGTTGCTATTACCATTGCGTGGCGAAGTGATCAATTCAGGTCTCGTAATTAAGAAGTGAGAAAATTATAAGACATAATAATAGATTCTTCTTTCGCGCGCTAGTAAAACCTCGGCATTCGGAGTACACAACGGAAGAACAACGATTATGAACAATATTTTATCATTCTAACCACAATCTTGAATCATGACAGCGGGAGCCACTCATTTAGCTAAACGTGAGCCAAACTCCACCTTTATTATCACTTTAGCATGCGCGACTTGACGCGAGCGCGAGAACCACTTATATTCACAATTTAAAATTAATGGCTGCCGAAGATGTTTTGTAAATTAGCACTCTTATATTCACAATGTAAAATTTATGAGTGCCAAAGAACTTTTATAAATTATCACTGCTATAGTTCATCTAAAATGGGCTAGCTTCTTATATAACCAACAAAGAGTATAATACGGAGAACAGATTCCCCCTAAACAGTGAATACCTTGGGTGTCTTTTTTATACAGAATGACCACACAATAGCTAAAAGTTATCAAAATAAAGATTAATAGAACTTACTTTTAGCCATTATGTATATATATATTGCAACCAGTATAAACAACACCATGCATACAATCGTAAATATTGACTATAATCATGTACGTTGCGCATACCAACTATTAGCTATATCTATCGACGTGAATCATTAGTCACTACTATATATATCATACCTGACATAGGTAAATACAACAATTAGTGAGAATTAATACTGAGAATTATAAAAAATAGGTTTACCTCTCCAGTCATTGTATAATTGAACCTAGAACTGTGAATACTCGAAGCCTCATAAACACTTATGGCGAAAGTTGTATATGGTAACTTAACAGATTGGACTCAGCCTGAAATGGCCGAGATAAATTACTTTAAACTAATTGTAGTCCTTACATAATATTAAATGAGATTAATTATTTACGGTAGATAACAATATAATGGGGAGGGTAAACTAGATTACCCTAAGTATTACACACAATTATTAATTTTAAAGAATTCGTACCAAGCACCATCGTTAAATATATATATTTTATTATATATATATA
This sequence comes from Trachelipus rathkii, assembly GCA_015478945.1. Taxonomy (NCBI): domain Eukaryota; kingdom Metazoa; phylum Arthropoda; class Malacostraca; order Isopoda; family Trachelipodidae; genus Trachelipus; species Trachelipus rathkii. Next base: position 20,881 of record JABUQX010014056.1, read on the forward strand.
TTATATTATATATAATTAATAATAATTAATATATAAATATATAATATATATAGTATTTAAATAAGTATATATATATATATATATATATATATATATATAATAATATATATAATATATATATATATAATTATAAATATTAATATATATATATAAATCCATGCCTATAAACCTACGACCCAATATCAGTAGCTGAGCCACATCGGCCACGCAATTAGCCATGTAAGCTGCTATAATGAGTCAGTAAGCCAGTTCAAAGACTCAGATTCAAAGCACCACTAATTAGTATAAGGAAAAAATAGTAATATTAATAAATTGTCAAATACGATATTGCGTAAAATGTGTATATGGTTATATATATTAATATATTAATAATATTATAAATATATATATATATAATATTAAATAACTATATATATAATATTATAATATTATATATATACAATTATAGGTATATATACTATATAATATATAATATATAATATATATTAATATAATATATAATATATATATATTTAATATAGATAATAAATATATAATATATAATATTATATATTATATATATATAATATAATAGTTATGATTATATTATTAATGTATATTAGATAGTGATGATTAATATATATATATAAACGAAGAAGTGTAGAGTAAGATAATTATATGATAAACTTATTCACGAACACACTTACGAAACACAGTAACACTGTATTATTAATAACGATATCATAATAATATAACAGAGGTAACATATTATATATTAATATATTATAATATAAATATATTAATATATATTAAATTATATATATATTAATAATAATATATATATATAAATATATTATTATATTAATATTAATAATATCATAAATATATATAATATATATATATTATATATATATATATTAATATATAAATTATATAATTTATAATATTAATTAATATATATATATTTAATATATATATAATAACTAATATATATTATATAAATATACATATAATATAATTATATATATAAATATTAATGATATATATTATATATATTATTAATATAATATATAATATATATATATATATATATTAAATATAAATATTATTATATATATATTATAATAATAATATAATATATATATTAATATTAATATATAATATATAATAATTATGTAAGAGAAAGAGTATAATAAGCTACTATCCACAACACATACTATGAGCACTAGAACACACATACACCATATCACATCACTACAATCACTAACACACACTCACACAATACACACACACACATACCTCCTTTATACTTTATAAATAAAATATGTGAATATCCCTGTGGATGAAAGATCGTACTAAAAAGAAAGGCGTCGTTCGGGGGAACGTATAATATTAATATTATATACCTCATATGAGCGACTCATTAACTAACTAATATTGATCTGAAGTATTTGAATAATTTGAGTGTACATAAAGTAAAAATTACATAAACTACTAACTAGACTTGAAAAAGCACTGAGCAATATTAATAAATTAAAATAGAAAGCTATTTAGGAGTAATAACAAAATTAAATAATGAAAAAGAATTCAAGAAACAACATAGAAATAATAAAACAAGTTTAAACAAGAAAAAGAATGAGGAAGGAGGAAGGAAGAGAAGTAAAAAGAGTGAAAACTGTTATTCATATGCAAATCTTTTGAAATTTGCAAAATTTACTAAACTAAAATATTTATTAAAGAATTTTAATAATAAAAAGTCGTAGCTAAATGGGTTTATTGTATAATGTACGGTACATTATGCAGTATTAGAGGTGTGGAATTAATACCCAGTGAGTCCAATTGTGAATAGTTAGTAAAACAATTACACTTAGCTACTGAAATTTAATATATTAATGTATTTCAGTAGTAGTAGACTATAAACTACAAATAACATTTACATTAACTCTTTAAAAAGATATATAGGACTAACCATATATATGAATAAATAATTAGGATTGAAACCCTAAAAAGTAAAATCTTATTTCTGTTATAAATAAGTAAAATATTATAAAAACCAAAGTTATATAATAATTTAACATAGACTTTATGCTCTATAAACAATTAATCATTAATAATACATATACAAATATATGAAACTTTAGCACAGAGTATATAATTAAACGACACTCTCTGTCATCATGACACAAAGCAACAAATATGTTAGCACAACAGAGTAGTAATCATAGTGACGTTTTAATAAATGTTTCACAACTATATTATACTCTATAGAGAGAATTAAAAATAAGCATGTCATTCGCTATTTGCAATAACAATTAAAATCAAACATATATTTGGTTAATGAATTTTAAACTATCAATTACCAAAAATACTAGTTATATGAATAATAGTTCTTCTTCAGGATATATTCTTATTAATTTTAGTAATGTTTATGTAAGGTCGTCTATTACTAAGCGTAGCTTATGAATCGATCCTTATTTAACAATTATATCGGTAATCTCTTTTCATATATAGGAAAATAAAATTGTAAAGAAAAATAAAATAAATATTGAGTATAATGTAGATCATAAACACATAATAATAACAAGAACAAACACTAATTATATGGATAATTTATACACTATCTATATATAATAAGATGAATATACAACACGTAAATCGACAGAGTTATCTACATTACCAAAACTCTCATTTCATGAGAGCCAAAAGCAGTCAGACTGTGAGACACATATTTATCTATAATTTATTTTAATATATCTTTTTTAGAGATCTCGTTTCAATGAATTAAGGTAATATATGTAGAATAATTTAATTAAATTAGCAGTGTATTATCATAAATACAATTCACATTGTTTATGAAGAGGTATACATGTTATTATTTTCTTATTTTAAAAAAAATTTAAGATCTTATAAAAGTATAACTAAAAAAAGAAAAGATGAAATGAATATGCATTAAGAAAATAAAATGTCACATATGTATAAATTTTCAGCACAATAAAAAGACATTTGGATGATCTAGTTTTATTATCAAATATGATAATACTAAACTGTCTGGAGTGTAAAATATACATGATTACTCTTTGAACACAGCGCGCAACATTTAAAGAGAGGGTCACACATGAATGAACGGTACGTTTAATATACGTTGCATCTTATAGGAACTAAAATAGCTATGAGCGAGGCTCACATAATTGACACGAATATCTAAACGAGCAGAGTGAGATCATCATATTATTTCCTTGATCGTTAGTGTGTTGTGACGCACTCGAGGCCGTTAAAACATTAGGCATCGTCGCTGTGAGATTGTAAGCGTGGCCAACCTATAACCTGGTCGTTTACACTTACAATATTTTAAATTATTATTGGAGTATATATATATATATGAATGAGACAATTTTATTTAGATCTCATGTATATTGTAGGGTTTTTTAATTAAATTCAATATTACATTCTGTGAGAACATAATATAAAAGATTAAGATTAAATATAAAATTATAAATTCAAATATTATTAAATATTAATTTACTATTATGTTTAATTATTAGTATTATTAATAATATTCTTATTATTAATATTATATATGATTATAATTAATTATTTAAATATATATATTATTATGATGGGTCTCATTCAAACAGAGGGTCACAATTCACAAGTTAAACGAGAGTGATAAACAAACACATTAAGATAATTATAAGAAGTTTATAGGTATAAATATATTTCAAAGATTTCATCTTTTTTTCACACTATAAGTCAGGACATAAAGATAGCTCTCAACATCTAATGATAAACCGGGAGTTAGAAAAACCTTGAGTTATATTAGTGATTAAAAATAGCTAAATTACGAAAATAATTTTATAGTGACGCAGCATGTATGTAGGCTTTAGTGTAATCGGAGAGTATATATATATTCAAAATCCAGATTAAGCATATATCACACGATATCCCACACAATATCAAAATAACTACACACAGATTGAGGATGAGAAATCGGAAGCTGGTAAATGTGATACTGAATTTATTGAATATTGAGAGATATTAAGAAATGGTTTACTTTCAGAATGACTTAATATAACAATGAAACATCGTAAAATTTCGAGTGACATACAGCTCAGACTATGAAACAAACACACATTTGTTGATTAAAAGCTGCTAGAGAATATGACAACCGATGGGAATGCTTATAGTTTGTGAAGATTATACTTAAATGCTGAACTGTCGTGTATCGTCGTCGGGTAGACAAAGAGACATATTAACTCTAATATAGAAGCTGATAAATTACAGATCTTAGGCTAGCGAGCGCATAGCGACAATCCAAACATCATTTGATAAAGCAAACTGTGTTTTGAACACTCTTAATATATAATACATATATTCGACGCACTAGGTGAGGAAACGAAGAGACTATGCTTCGGTTAATAAGAATGTGATTATATCTGATTCATTGAATAATCAAAAATCAAGAAAGAAACTAATTTATATTCATTATTCGAGAGAGATAGCCTTATATATATAATCACATTACCATATTTATAAATAGAATTAATTCACAAAATTTACCTTTTCACATAATTTTTATTGGAAGAATGAATAAATATCAATTTCATTTTCATATTGAGCGGGATAAGCATATGACAGGCACAACAGAGATCATGACGAGTATACTTATAATTTGTGACATGGGGAATGATGCACAAAACCTTTTTAGCACCAATGAAGAAATAAATGAATTTCCGCTTTTAATTAGTTCTCATTTATACTCGAATACGAGCTTAAAATACTTGTAATTATTATGTAATTTATATGAATATATATATAATAATATTAGTAATATATATATATATATATATTTATATATTAATAATATATATTATTATATATATATATAAATAATATATTAAATATATATAATATAAATATATATATATTATATATAAATATCTATATATAATATATATTATATATATATAATATATAACTATATATATATATAATATATATATATATATAATAAGATAATTATATAATATATATATTATATTAAAAATAATAAATATATATAAGTATAAATATATATATATATATAATATATACATATAATATATATATATATTAAATATATATATATATATATAATAATATATATAATATTATATATATATATATTATATTAATTATATATATATATATATATATACTAATAACTGATAAAATATATATATAATATATTTATATATATATATAATAATATATATAATATATATATATATATATATATAATATATATAAATATAATATATAATATATATATATATAAAAATATATATATATATATTATAATAATTAATATATATATATTTACTATATATTTTTTATGTATAATAATATATATATATATTTATAATATATAAATATATAATATATATTAAATTATTTATATTAATTATATGTAATTAACTGAAGTGGTATGAATGACTTGATAAAAGTTTCAGAATACATGCAAGCATATCCAGTACAGCAATGTAAAAAAAATCCAAACTACTTTTAAGACTATGTTTCATCTCCTTTATTATTATATGGATGTAATTTAATTACTTTAATTAGGTAAGTATATGATACAACATATTATACAATACCACCTTCAATTGATCGAACTAATTATTTTTTAGTGGAAAAATATTCGTTTGGCTAGGTTTGAAAATTTCGATATATTGTAGGATCTAGCGAATGCTACTCAAGCTGTTTCCTATGAGCACTGGAACAAGGCTAAGCGTCTGAATGATATCATTTCATCAATAAACATATTATATGGATCTATTAGGTGCTGCCTAAATACAGACACATGAGCTAATAGCTGAATTCACTAGAAAAGATAATAATTAACTTCACTAGATTATAGTAAGACACGTGAAGCCCAACGCGAAGCGCCGGCAATCGCGCCCACGTGCGGACCGATCCATGAAACCCGCCAGGCGCAATATTACCCTGTTGTAGTGGGTGATTGAGGTGAAAACTGGACGGGCGATTTGCGCGGTATCGTCGGGCGGAAGCGCGCAAGGTATATTTACAGCGGGGGCTCGAATACGATAAGAATATTGTCATCAGTTTGTGGAAGTCAAGATGGGTGAAACTTATAATCATAAGTGAAAAGCCAACTAATCCTAGTGATATTGAGTATTTTCTTTTTAAATATACCGTTTTCTATACTATTCAATTTGCCACATTTTTATTTTCAATACTTAAACATTTATTAAAAACATTTAACTTTAACAGACCTCACAGCAGTAAAACAGTAAATCAGTAGCGCAATTTCCTAGCAACAAAGGGGATTAGTAAGGTTTGTTTTTGACTTGCTTTAATTCTTCATATTCTTAGAGCAAATATTTATATTAACTATAGTTTGCTTCTTTTATATTTGTTTGTATTTTTTTGTTTTAAATACTTTTTTAATTTATTAATTTTTCAAATTGTAATAATGTAAGAAGAAAAACAAAATGATGTCTGCTATATAAACATTTTATTTACTAAAATACTAATTTTATAAAAAACATATTACTTTACAGACCTTAAAGCAGTAATAACATAAATTCAATAGCGCAATTGCTAACATCAAGAGGCGATTAGCAAGTCTTTGTTTTACTGCTTTCTGCTTTAACTCGTATTAAATATTCATATTTAAATAAGAAAATGCAGACTATATACTAAAACATTTTATGTTTATATATTATATATATAATATAGATAGTAAGTATAATAGAGATACTTAGTTAATAGTTAGAGTGGTAATGGTATTATTAAAGATACAGATATTATATATATATATATATTATATAATATTAGGTTTAATATATATCATATATAGATTATTGTAGTTTATATTATAAGTGATCGTAGTATTTAGATTAGGATTGCTATCATAGATATCTATTATTCATTTATTTTTAAACATTAAGGTAGCCACAATGATATCATCTCTAGATGTATGCCTGCCACTTTGAAAATACATCCACTCCCATTTCGCACCGCAATAGTAAATACGAGGGGTGTGCTTTGGGTGTTGTGTGGGTGTTTCCGGCGGTTCATGCGTCGGTTCCGCACCGGGGCGCGCTTGCGGCGCTCTCGCGTTGGCTCACGTGAATCTACTAAAATCAGGCAATTAATATTATCTAATTCAGTGAAATCAGCTATTAGCTCATGTTTTGTAATTATTGCAAGCACCTAATAGATGCCATATTGATAACTTTTATGAAAATAATATCCACCATACGCTCAGTCTTGGTTCCAGTGCTCATATTAATATAAGAGCCTAACTATCTTATTAATATAACATCCAACCTAAGATATAAGAGCCGAACTCTATATTATTAATATGAGCCTAACTATTTTATTAATATAAGTGCCTAACTCTACCTTATTAATACAAGATCCTAACTCACTTCCATATAATAATAAAGGGTAGATGAATCATACAGATGTATTAAAAGTAGTTTTGTATTTTTTACATATGTGTACTGGATATGCTTGCATGTATTCTGAAAATTTTATCAAGTCATTCATACCACTTATAAAATGCTTATATATATTAATATTCTAATATATTATAATATATATATATATACTTATATATAAATATATATATATATAATATATATATATATATATATATATATATATAAATAATATATATTATATCAGTTCTATATATACTTATAATCAATATAGTTATTGATATTATATAATATGTAAATGAAAATGACGAAATTGATATTTGTAAAAAACTATGTACAAGACATGATAGCTATATCATAAAATTATTTTTCACTTTAAAGCTTAAAATGGTAAAAACTGATGATTGTTAGACATCGTTGTTGCATAATGTTTTGTAATACTTATTAAAAGTCTCTCGTAGAAGCATATGTTAGGAGTTGGATAAATGTTTGTTAAACAGGTAAAAAGTATGAATATCATACGTTTTTCTGCGCGTGCGCTTGTGTGTGTGTCGTGCGCGCGCGTGTGTGTGTGTGTGTATTGATAGAAGATAAATAACAAAACATTAAGAATAATAATAATATAAATACTATATATAACGAATTACCCCATCATCCGATGTTGAGAGCTATCTTTATGTCTTGACATATAGTGTAAAACTGAAAATGTCGTGATCTTTGTACCTATAACTCTTATCTAGTGTTTGTTTTTCACCCTTAACTGTGATTGGCTGTGATGAGCCAATCAGAAAAACAAATACAAATTATTTAAAAAAACTTTAAAATAATTTTTTGTTAAACAGTAGATGAATAATCATAAATGTAATGTAATTAAACCAGAAAATGTTTAATAAAATAGTTATTAACTAAATATATAAAATAGTGATGTAAAGCAGTAAGCAGTAAAAACTAAAAAGCCTATTATTCCTCTGTTGCTATGTATGCGCTAGTTAGATTTACTCTTTAGGGTCTGTATAGTACATGTTTAATAAAATTACTTAAAATTTTAGTAAAAAAAAATGTTTAATAACAAAATAATAAATTTTATAAATAAAAAGTATAAAATAATTTTTAAAACAATAAATAAATTAAACAAAATGTTATAAACCGGTCGATTCCCAGCACACCTACCGCCATACATCCGCTTAACCAACAGACTATCATCCATCCATTCCATATGTCTAAGCCATCTAAATGCACTCTCATTTATTCTTTCATTAACGCCTTTCTTCATACCACACAACACCATAACGCGTTCATTCTTCATTTTATCATTTCTTCTCACACCTAACACTTCCCTTAAAGAAAACCGTTTCAACCCAAAAAATGCTTAATAAAATATGATTTGGTAAAATTTTAGTTTTTGCCCTTTAGAATAATCAATACTGCCCAATAAGATTAATTTTTCTACCCTAAACTGATTAATAGTTGACTACCTCTAAATCTTTTCACAAGATCAATAACAATGTTTTACTAAAACCATAAGGGTAAAATGCTTTAGAAATATTTATTTAAACTTTATTATAACATTTGTTTAAATTTGAAGTGAAATGTCAATGTCTAAAATTAATTTTCAAAGACCACGAACTTATTAGAATTACTTTTACAGTTCTTCCATAAGATTCATGGTTAAAGTTTTTTTACATTCGAATTTACAATTTTTTTTATTAAATTTTCTTATAAACTAATTACTGCTATAACTATAAACCCTAATTATGCGTGGAAGTTTCATATTTATAATTCAACTGGATAATACTGGGTAAATATAATTATCGAGTAGATATGATACCCAGTACACCCTGGCACTATATTTATTTATGCCTGGTGATCGATCAATGGTTAATAAAGAAATTTTTTTATTTGTTACAGGGGAGGAGGTGAGTAATCAATCCCAAGGCAGGAAGGTAAAAATCTAGGGGTCCAAAATCTAGGATTCTAAACTAAAAACGTGATATTATACAGAACTACAAGACAAAGGAACTTGTTATTCTCAATTTCTAAATCAGTAAAAAGATGTCAAAATTAAAATTACTTAAATTAATTAAAGGCCTTCTTACCTGTGACCCAATAATCCCATTTACTAAATCTGCATTAAATTCTCAGCAATAATGCTAGTTCTGTTGTCAACATACGAATACATCCTATTAAATTTGTTTTCCATTTGCTTCAGGTAGCCGTCAAAGTAAAACCGGCACCCGAGCCGAAAGTCATAGAACATCTTGACCTTCAATATCAATACCCCCTACGAAAAAATAATATAATAAAATAATAATTAATAATAATAAATAAATAATAATAAAATAATAATAATAATAAATAATAATAAAATAATAGTGTGCGCTTGTGATGGAGAGGAAGGTGATACGAAAGGAAGTAGGTAAAATTAAGAGTGAGAAGTTAAGTTGTAGATAAGAAGGAATAAGTATGGAAAGAGCGCTCGGCTAGTAAAACGAGGTGAATGTGAACAGTTGATACTGAGCAAATCTTTGGCAAATGAAGGAAGCAATTGTTAGTAGTGCAAAAAAAGTGTGGATGTATGCTTTAAAGTAGGAAGTAAGAATGTAACAGCGAATGGTGGAATGAAGAGGATGGAAAGCGGTTAAAGTAAAAAAGAAGCGTGTGGTTGAATGTACTAAAGCAAATGATGAAGATTCAAAAGAAAGAGCTTGGAATTTATATAAGAGGAAAAAAGAAATACTAAAAGGTATATACGTAGGAAAAAAGAGGTAAATAAACAGGTTGGAAGGAGGATGAATGAGACATACAAGGAAATAGGAAGCTCTTCCTGGAAGGAAGGCGCGAAAGGTTAAGAATGAAAATAAGGGAATCTGCTTAGAATAATGAATAGAGATGGTGCTTTTGTAACTTGATGAAATGATGTGAGGGGGAGTGGTGGATAAGAACACTTCGAAAAATCTGCACAATATTAACGATAATGATGAGGTGTTAGTGAATGTGTGCGGTATTGGTGTCAGAAAGAATAGGTATTTTGGGATGAGGTTATTAGTAAGGAGAAGTAATAGGAAGTGAGAAAGTTGAAGAATGGTAAATCTGCAGGTATAGATAAATAACTAGTGAAATGATCAAGAGGGGAGGCGTGATTGATTGGATTGGATTTGGAAGTTGTTGTAATAAAGCGTTTATGGAGGGTAGGAGTTCCAAGGATTGGAGGAGAGCGTAATAGTACCCTTGTATAAGGGTAAGAAAAATAATGGAAGAAAAGGGAAACTGGTAAAATTATATGGGGAATAAGTTTATGAGGGTTGTAGGAAGGGTAATGCTTGGTATTTTGGTGAAAGAGGCGTCGAAGGACTGAGACTGATTGGTGAAGAACAAGGGCGTTTTAGGAGTGGTAGAGGATGTGTGAGTCAAATCTTATAAAAAAACAATATGAAATGAGAAAATGAGGGAGAAGAAGAATAAATTGTATTAAGGTTTTATGGATTTGCAACAGGCGGATGATAGTTAATAGGGAAGGTTAGCAGGTGTTAGTGATATATGGTTGGTTTTAGGCTTCTGAATGGAATCAAAAGTAGTATGCGATAGTGAAAGCGTGTGTAAGAAATAAATGGTGTCAATGGTGATTGGTTTAGGAGTAATAGCGGAGTAAGACAGGGGGTTGTGTGTTAGTCTCCTGGGTTATCAATTTGTATATGGATGGGGTTATGAAAGAATTTGAGGTGGGAGTGGCAGGAAATGGTGTAATGGTGGAGAGATGAGTTTGAGTGGAGGGTTGCCCTACCTATTATGCGCGATGATTTGTTCTGTTGGCGAATCGAGAGAGTTGAGAGGATTGATAGAGAGATTTGGCAGGGTGTTGAAAAGGAGGGGTGAAAGTAAACGTGGATAGAGTAAGGTTATGGTTGTGATGAGGACACTCCTCAGTGTAAGTTATGTTAGATGTGAGCAGCTAGAAACAAGTGTCTGGTTTTAAATATTAGGGTATATGTGGATGAGAAGGCGAACGGACGATGCAGAGTGTAGTAGGAAGTTGTGAATGGAAAAGGGCTGGTGCAATTAAATCGTTAGTGAATGCAAAGGGACTAAGTCTTGACTGTGCTAGGGTTACATGAGGGTATGTTGTACCTGTGTTATTGTATGGTAGTAGGACTTCTCGAATAAGAAGTATAGATCTAAAGTTCAATGTGTGCAGATGGACAATCAACCCTGGCTAGGTGTGAGAAGAATTGATAAAGAGAGAATGAACGTATTAGAGAGTGGTGTGGTGGGATGAAGAAAGGGTAAATGAGAGAATATATGAAAGATGTTGAGATGGTGGTCATGTGGAAAAGATGAATGATAGTAGGTTGGTTAACGGATGTATAGTGGTGAGTATGTGTTGGGAATCGACCGGGGAACCGAAGAGAAAAGTGGATTGAGTCGGTGACGAATGTCTGAAGGAGAGAAATGTGAGTTTGGCAGAGGCGAGAATAAAGGTGCATGATAGGAGAGAATGGCGGGGTTTTGTATGGGGGCATGGTTGTGGCCCACCTGGGCCAGGGGATGAACCCTTACATTGACGATTTACCATAGTGAGGGTCCGTCGCGGTCCCATGATGCTCTAGGGTGGATTTTCTGTCTGTGACGAGCTACTCACTAATTAATGGTACAGAGGGGGCGGTAAGGCTGGGCTTTCTTTTCGACGTTTGTCATGTTCTCCTACTGCTTTTCTTTTCCGATGCTTGTACAGCACCTTACCCCCAATCTTGGGGCAAAGAGGAAGGTGAAGAAAGAAAGAAAGAAAGAAATAATAATAATAATAATAATAATAATAATAATAATAATAATAATAATAATAATAGGTCTAACTGATAATACATTAATTTTTATGTTAATGTCAGGTTTACGTGTTTTGATGTAGAAGGCCTCCGCAATTTTAAGTTTCTGGACTTCACACATTCCGTATAATACTATGAAGTGTTTAGAAATATTACCTATAGTTAATGATAATAATAATAATAATTTGGCGAGATGCCATAGTGAGGGTCCGTCACAGACCCGTGAAGCCCTAGGGTGGATTTTTCTGAATGAGATGAGTTCTCACTTAAAGGTAGGTATAAAGGGAGCGGTAAAGCTGGGCTTTCTTTTTTACTTGCGTCATATTCTTCTACTACTTTTCTGTTTCCGGTGCATGGGACGCACCTTACCCCCAGTGGTAGTGGTGGTGGTGATGATGATGATAAATTTTAAGTATAGTTCGCATCCCCCCCCGGGCATTGCCCTATTCTAGGAGGGGAACTACTACTATACGTAATTACAACCTAGGATGGGAACGAGGGATCTTACCCTAGCCCTTAGCCTCGCGACTGAGTCGCTCAACCATGGTAGATCGGAAAGTTCTGTGAAGAATTCAATGCTTATTATTATTAGTAAAAGTTTGATCTAGTATTCTAAATCAGCAATGAAAATGAAGCAAAAATAAAAATGGGGTTTAATGTTAATTTCAATTTGCGAAGAGAAAGAAACTGAATAAAGGATTTTTTGATAATATATATATATATAATATAATATATATATAATATATAGTATATAATATAATATATATATATAATAATATATATATATATATAATATATATAGTATATATATTATAATTAAAATTATATATAGATATATATATATATATATAATATATATATTTAATTGCACCAGCCACCTTTCTACCATTCACAACTTTCCTACTGCACTTTGTCCTGTTACCCTTCATCCAACATAATATAATGTATATTAAACTCAGATATTTGTTCCAATTGCTCACCATCAAACATGACTTCGCAATGCGGACTTTCCTCCCTTACAACCATAACCTTACTCATATCTACTCTTATTTACTTTCAAATCAATCCTTTTAAACACCCTGCCAAACCTCTCTACCAATTCTCTCAAACTCCCTTCAGATTCACTACACAAAATCAAATCATCCGCGTTCAATAAATAAGGCACTCCCCCCCCCCCACTCTCTTCCATTCACCATCAGTCTAAAACCATCCCCTACCTCTAATTCTTTCATAACCCCATTCACATACAAATTAAATAACCAAGGTGACATAATAAATCCATGCCTCACTATCGTCATACATACTCTTGATTCCATTAAGAAGCCTACCACCAACACCATATTATATTGTTGGGGTCGCTGTTGTAGTGGCTCCAACTTCACCCAAGTTAAATCAATACATCACTAATATTTGGGTGTATTATTTCATTCTTGTATTTCGCACTTCTTATTATCATAACTAATGAATTAAATGTTTCTTTCCCATATTTATTAATTATTGTTTTTAGGCTTATAAAATAGTAGAGTTGGCATTTCACAGCATATATTATTTTGTATTGTGTGGATGTTTTTTTGTTTTCCCACACCAACCTTGAGTGCCATCTTTTTCCTTAGCAGACATACGGAAATCATATTTAGGACAAGTAAGGCTAATAATTTATGTTGACTTTGTTTACAGTTTTCTTATTGTTCTAGATATGTTTGAATGCTCCATTTGTGTTGTCGTGGCTTCTTACCCATTTTTATTTTATCAGTTACCAGTTACAGAGCAGAGTCATCTGTCTCATTTTTCAAGACTCTCGTTTCGGACTCTTCTTCCATTCCAACAAACCCTCTCGGAGAGGTTCTACTCTTGAATCTCCAAGGGTAAGAGTAAATCC